>MNCI01037150.1:2722085-2763598 GCA_015680685.1 Gnetum montanum | reverse complement strand
AGTGATCAGCTTGAAGTATTTCATTATGGTTCTGCTTACTTTCGTGTTCTAGATTATTATTATGATTTGAATGTGACATCAGAGGTGGGAATTAAATCAATTAACCACAAAGGAATTATTTATGCATATAATCAAAATGATATAGCTCTCATGAAATGCATAGATGTTTCTGACAATCAGTTCACTGGTGGTATTTTAGATGAACTAGGATTGGTTGAAGGATTGAAAATATTGAATATGTCATATAACCACTTGGGTGGAAAGATTCCAAAGTCTTTGGCTCTTATATCATAGTTGGATTCTCTGTATTTTTCAAACAATTATCTTAGTGGAGAAATTCCTCCACAATTGGCAAGTTTGCCCTTGCTGCGTGATTTGAATCTCTCTCACAACAACCTCACTGGAAAAAATCTCGAATCAAGGCTAGCTCACAACATTTTCAGCTTCTTCTTTCACTGGTAATGCAGGTTTCTGTGGATTTCAAATTGATAAATCATGCCCCCAGCAAAAACAAGTCTACCAGCGTTGATCTGAAAACAATGTATTCTAGACATGATCTACATTACCTATTATTCTGATGAGCATGTGGATTGAGTTTTGGGTTTGGATTTGCAACTGTGATTATTGTCATGTCATTCAATGCATTTGAGAAAAAGTGTTTTGCAATATTTGATAGCATTATCTACTCCATTCACTTCTACATTCTTCTCATGTTAGCCAGGATCCAGGCTCTGTTCTAATTCAATATGTTCCTTCTCTTTTTCTTCTTATGAAGGCCAGATATATGTATTGTGCAACGGTTGCTGAAAATATATGTAAGCAGATTTAGAAATTGTTGCCTATATATACGCAGATATCGACAATACTGTGAAATGCTTTTACATATAATTTTTAACTAGTATTTCAAGACCTGGAATGTTGTTGGCCTCTGGAGTTTATTTTAATTTCAAGACCTTTGCTGTGGAATCCGTTCACCACAGGATTGAACTTGTAAATAAAAGTGTGGTAATTTTAATTTCGTAAATTATGTTTAGAGAGTCTGCTGTATTGTTTTGCTTTGCTATCCATTTCAGCCTTGCTTTCAGGCTTAATGGACTTTACCAGACGCTGCAAGTATATTTGTAGTTAACCATCTATCATGAATTTTAGCTCTTAGAATCTTCGGTGTCCAGCTGAAGGTGCTCAGAAAATTATTTTCAACATCGAATGATTGAAGGTGATTAGGAAATACTATGAACATTGGGCATCTTTTGGAGGGTCAGCAAACACAAATTTTATTCATATGTTCAATCCTCTCATAAGGATGCATTCTGCTTTCATCCACGTCCATTTCCTTGTTTACAAGCTCAACAAATATAAATCTGCCTTCAAATTTTTTGAACCAACCCTTTCCCGTGTCTTCTTTTGTATGCACCTAAAATACCTGTTTCAAAATTTACTTAAAACACATTCCAGTAAATGTTGGTTGTCCTCAATGCAATTAGGAGTCATGCTCTTAGTGGTAGGAGTTTTGACATGGAAACCTAGGTTAGGAGTTTGCCTATAAAGATTCTTTAAATATTTTTGAATTATCCAACAACATTATGGTTAGTTGGGACTTCTTCCATCTTTGACTTGTAGGAGTTGCCATTTAACGAGTTTATGGTTGGCTCCTTTCAATATGGAAAATTCAAAAATCCATGGGTAGTAAATTTGATTTTGAGCCAGAACAAGCTCTATGGTTGATAGAATGTTTACCTTCCTCAGATAAATTACCTCATCTTGTCACACAAGTCATTGAATGGGTCTCTTATGTCGTTTGCCAATATTCAGATTTTTGATTTCCTAGAATATCTCTCACGTACACCAATTGCGGTGGATACAAGAATTTGCAGCATGAGTACTATTTACATTATAACAAGGCATTTATCTTATCTATTAATTTTAACCTTTTACCTTTTAATCTGATGTTGTATCGAGCTTGATTTGGTGATGAGATTAGATATCCCTACTCATATGATATTAAAGAATTTCTTTTAATGATGGTTTATATGTGCACTTAAGAATTTGCCATGAAAGTTGTTGTGCTTTGCAGCTTCTAGTTCAATTTTACAATAGAGAAGTTCTTCATCTAAGAGTCATTGCATGTTGTGTTACAAATTTACAATATTATTAGAATCAATCAAAATTTTTAAGACATTTTGTACAAACAGCCAGCTTTGGTGTTCCTATAATAATACATGAAACTTTAACTTTCAATTTACAGTGTCACATCTTCTTTTCATTGCTTGATAATTAAACAAGGCATAATGTTTGGAGTAATGTATATTAATAGGATCATTGCTCAAAGTTTTAATGTTCATCTCATCAAGCAGGATGGTGGGAAGG
This sequence comes from Gnetum montanum, assembly GCA_015680685.1. Taxonomy (NCBI): domain Eukaryota; kingdom Viridiplantae; phylum Streptophyta; class Gnetopsida; order Gnetales; family Gnetaceae; genus Gnetum; species Gnetum montanum. The sequence continues at coordinate 2,761,231 of MNCI01037150.1, read as the reverse complement.
TTGATGGATGATAGAAAGCGTAACCTCTTCGAGTGGCTCTAGCTAGGTTCAAAGCTACTTGAAAAACAAGCACCTTACCATCACTCCAAATGCTCCCTTGACTAATGTATATTAGTGTTACAAAAATAAAGCATATGTTGAAATAAATGTTGGGATTTAATACTAAGATTATTAGATTGTAAAGGCATCAAGAAGTAGATGAGCCTTTTTCTCTTAAGCTTTGAATGTCATCCTAGATGTAAAATGGTAGTAATGTAAGTGTATTTGGAATAAGTCGTCAAATGTTGTTTGTGAATTTTGAACCTATTTCCCTAATTTGCAAGGAAATTAAGCATTTGTTATTAGTTTTTAAAGATTAGCAAGCCTCTTTCATTATAAATGTATGGGGAATTTTGATTTGGGAAATTTTTTGCATGTAGGCATGATTAAAGAATTTCAAATTCTAAATGATCTTGATTTCTTTGTACGAAATTATATTTATCCATTTAAGCAATCCCCAATTTCAACTAATCAAAAACTATTAAACATATTTATTGAAGATAAGAGTTGGCATTCCTTGTTTCCTTTGCATAAAATTGTTCATGTTTTCTTTTCAGTTAGACTAGCACATTTGAAATTTTATGGTTTTTGTGAATTATTTTTTAACAAACAAAAATAAAATAAAGTTTAAAGTATAATGAAATTAGTTTTAGATCTTAACAATCATTCATCCATAGAAAGAGTGAATTCAGCATCGTCTATTATGAAGTTTTCTTGAGCACAACTTGATGATATAGCTGATTTACAGTGAACCTATATTTTGAACATTAAAACCATAGAAAATGTAGATAACAGCACTTGGTTAAATTGTGAATTTCTTATTTTTGCACATGTATCAACCTCCCAGATATGAAAAGTAATCTCACTAATGCGGCGTACACCTTGGATGAGAGTCACTGTAAATTAGGGTTTTAGAAATCTTTTGCATAAAAATAATTGTTAACGCGCATCAAACATTATGTAGTTTGTCAGGAAAGAAAAGCATATTAAGGATCCTTTCCTACAGCCGTCTCGTATGCGATGGCCGTTGATGGAATTATTTTTTATCGGGTATTGCATGTTACGGGTTAAGAATGTGGAAAGTTGTATGTAACACTTTTGCACTAAAACAAAATTAAAATACTACCCAGGAAAACCTCAAGTAGAACTTCCCTAAATTCCAGGTGCAGTAGAACCCTAGCTGAATTGTGTTAAAACATGGGAGACTCTTTCAGAAGTCCATGGTTTGGTTTGGTTTGCTGTTGATTCTGGTTGTGACAATTCAGTGAAGCAGTGTATGTTGATCACAACATCACTCAATGTTTAAAATCATAAATATTTCTTACTTTGGATTTTAAGATAAGATTAAAATAATCCTTATTAAGAAAGATGTAAATGGAAATTTAAAAGCATAAATTTTTGTTATAAAAAATTATATAGCTAATACAAACGGTAGTGTAAAATCTCTCTCTAATCTGCATTTATAATATCATTTTACATAATATCATTTTACACCTGTATAAAATGTGCATTGAGAAAAAAATAGCAAACCACTGATGTTCATTCCGTAAGCAAAAATCCAACTTAAGGCAGGAGTACCATAAGGAGACCCTGATGAAAAAATTACTTCTACCATAGAGGAATTGGATTAAAATTACAAGTGGGGTCCATCATTTCTCAGAGATCTGAAGATTGTAATTGCACAGATTGCGGCCAAGGAGTGGACCCCGTGGATCTTAAACGTGCTGCCATGAAAATTGATGTTCTCAGAAAGAGCATTGTTACAGACATCAGAAAAGATACCAGTTGGGAGCTTATGCGTTTAGAAGAGTCCAGAAACATTGAAAGCATTTTGGATTTTCTTCGAGCATGTTTTGTATTGGAAAGAGGTAAGGTTGGTTTTTGCAGGCACTAGCGGAAATAAGGAAAGACCGTGTCCAGATGTGGATTCATAGCAATACATTGGAAATATATGCCGCTTTTACAGCAGGGCATCCAACCGTCAGCAGCAAAAGTTGCAGCTTCAAGACAGGTCACCAAGGGGAAGACTTGTACGGGGAAGATTGATGCTGTTTCCAAAGGCTTTCAGAAGTTTTCAAATTTATGTTGAATTTTGCAGAAATTTTGTAACTTAACTTAAAATAAGTTTTTATTTCTTTGGCAGCCAGTTCTATTAGATAATGTGAACTGCCAAATTTAACTAGAAAATATTATTTTTTTGCAATTTTATAGTTGCGATATCTTCATTCTTAAAAGTAGTAACTCACCAGTACCGCTGTTTCACGTCCCGGTCTCATCTGCAGCATTGCTGCAATTACTAATGCTATTTACTAATGCCATTGCCATTGGTTTGATATCCATTTAACCTAACGTACTCTTTATATGCCTAAAAATGAATACACAGTAACGTATTTCAAGCTCGGTGCAAAGCATTGCCAACCGATTTAAAAGCTGTGACCCTACCCTTGAGCCTTCAGACATGTCGCTTCACTGATGTATTTTAAAATTGTGTATCAAATCCACTGTACAATTGACGTGTATTTTAAATGTTAACGCCAGTCGACCCCTCGAGTGCTAGAAAAACACGCCTTAGTACAATGCTGCAAATGTTTCTTTTCACAGAAATTAAAGCAATGACATGTGCTGTCATGTCAATCTAATGTTTTAAGTTCTCTTTTGTACGTTTCATTACTCGTTTCGTTACGTTTTGAGACGCGTTCGAAAACCCGAAACGTTTCGAATGCCAAAGTTTTGAGTGTGTTTGTCAACTTGTTTTGGGACATATTATTTATTCTTGTCAATAGTCTTCGTCAAAGTCGTTAATGTCACCACGTGGAGGCACAGATAACTTTGGTAAAATTCAGTGCAAATCTAGAAAAATGCATAGATGACTTTATAGGAAAACTTAGCATGGTTTTTATCAGGATTTGTACATGACAAATTTTAAATTCATGGGAGACTTTAGCTTAATTTCCCGAAAATTGATCACAGTTTTTGTGTCGATGTGGATTTCAGTGTTAAGGACTCAAGGTGAACGAAGTAGATTGGCTTAATATTTTCTTATGAACAACGTTTAATTCTATGGTACAAATATCATTGAAGACTAAAATCACATTTTTCTGTAAAATTATATATTTGAATATATTAAATGTAAGTAAAATATTGTGATTCTAAATTTAAATTGTTCAAAATATTATTATGAGCACTTAGTAATTTTAATAATAATGTTTTAGAATCAGATAAATTTCTACCATCTAACAAATCCAAAGGCTCTATAAAATCAAAACTTAATATTTAATAGATAAAACAATGGCTGAATTAAAAGCGTGTGTTAATTCGGTACCTCCCGTCTCAGCTGTAGACATCCTTGTTAACGTTCCTAGGCTTAAAATTAACAATGGTCAGAGACGAATTTTAAGGGTTTATACTCAAAAATTGATTATTCCCAACAACTATATACACCAGCACCACTAGCAGATGAAAAGTTGATTAGTCATAAAGATGAAAAGTTGATTAGTCGTAAAATTGCTTTCTTTCATTCTGTTCAATGGACATGGCTTCTGCGTGTCATCGGGGCATGAAAAGTTGAGAAAAACTAACAAGTATATGCATATGCTTATTTTATTTTTGGCAGGTTACAATTTGCAATTGCAATTATTGATTCTTGAAATCCTTGTAAACGGTTCAAATTTTAGGTATTTATGGTTATGTTTATAGATATGTACATATTTTAATGTTAGAATAAAAAGTAGCATAAAGATAGAATATGTTAACTATGTTTATGACAAGTGGTAGAAGATATACAACAATGTTGTAAAACATATATTATTAAGAAGAAAATGGCAAATCTGCATGTAGTCTATATATGAGCTATTCAGGCTACCAATCTTAATTTTAGGAAATTATATAAAAAACATGTTTATGTTACATGAATGCTGGTCACATTTGTTGTACTTAGGATTTATTGCTAGTAATGTATTTGGTACAAGTTCATTTGTCTATTTATGAAAAATCCTTCAAGTTACATAAATGTAATAAAATATGGCCCTTTTGTTATGTTTTTTACAAGGGGATATGGAACTAACATGTAAAATAGTGCATCTTACAAACAAGAATCGAACCCACAACTTTTTTAACCTAAGGATAAATCTTGACTATTACACTACACCCTAACAACATATTTTTTATTTACAAAGCACAATCTTTTTCAACATTATTATTATGTACATTATTTCACTCAAAATGTTGACAGATACCATGATGTGGTTTAGTGTTATTCAGTCCCCTACTTTAGGCAAAAGTATCCATTGCGTAAGAATATTCAACCCCCTCCTTTTAAGATGAGTTAGCCATCATGGTAGCTGTAAATTTTTCAATAGCATGTGGTAGGTGTGCTTCCCTTACTTCTCTCCAAATTTTGAGATAGTTTCATCAACTCAAGGAAAAATAAGACTCAATCTTAGCCACTTCTGTTTCAATCCATTCTCTTCTGTGATTGTTGTTTGTTCATTCCAGCCAATGGTATTTTATAGAGAAGTATGGAGGTATGGCTTAGGACTAAATTAGGCAAGGGTGGAATGGCTTGGAGAGGTGTAGGATTTAATTGTGTTGTGTTGAGTTGTTTAGATTAATCACTTTAAATTAGGCTTGGATAGTATTCAACAAAGAAAATTGTTCTAATTACTAATGTAAGCATAGAATGGATATAGAGTACAAAGATAAAAGTTAAGAATGCCATTTGGTTGGGATACATCTCTTTAGAAACATATACTAGTTGTTGTAAAAACCTTAGGTTGTAATTATAAATAGTTTCTTTAGGTAATTTTCTTAATCTAGTAAAATTACTAGAGGCAAGGGTAGGGCTAGTAAATTTGTCAAAATGGGATATAAATTTATTTTTAAAATCTTGATATATACTAATGGAAGCATTTGGTAGAATAAGAAACCATTGGTTTGCTTTACCTTGTAATGTTGTCATAAAGGCTCTATCTGCAACATCATTATTGGTAGCATTATAAATTCCTAAAAGAGTTTCAAAATATTTGAGATGTTGTTGTGCATTACTTGAAGTAGGATCAAAGAAGAAATTGATGTTTAGCAAATCTTTAAGAATGGTACGATAATGTATGATGTTGAAAGGATTGTTAACCAAAAGAGTAGGGGTTGGTTGGCTACCATCTTGGTTCTAGTTTTCTTGTGTATAAAAGTAGTAGGATGAGAAGCTAGTTCTCTTTACTGGTTCGATTGATGGGTAGTTGGTCAATTTGGATTAAGGGTAAGAGGTCTCCTAAGAAACAAGCTATAGTAAGTCTCTTCACTCATAAAATAAATAGATCATAAAATGTAAATACTGATAAACTTTTAAAGTCACAATTTATGTAAAATAAAAATAAAAAAGACAATAACTTATATTGTAAAAACTAAAAATGAAATGACAATGAAAATAGATATAGATGAGAGTATTTAATTCAGATTTCAAGAAAAATAAATCTAACATAAAATGACCCTTAATGATAATAAAATTAAAACAAACCACTTTATCAAAGTTAAAACTATTGTGAGGATTGCTAAATAAAATAGAAATTAGATAAAAAATCAAGCCTTCCTTTTAGTACTAGAAAATGAGGTGAAACCCCCTCATAAATATTAATACACTAATAAGAAATTTGAATGCTTAAATGAAGACCTTCACCTTAAGGCTTAAGACTAATGTATAGTAGAGATGAGTCATCCCTTCAGCTTATCATGTGATTGAGAAACTTCCCTCCATAAATGACACCTTGCTCAACTAATCTAGTGCACGTAGTAGTGAGGCAAATATGAACAAATATTAGAACTACTTTAAAACATCCAGAACATGGCATCAACGACTTAAAACGTCATGCTAATCAATAGCTTTCTTCTCCAACAAGTTGATGATATAAAGTCCCTATCCAACTTTACAATGTTGGTGCAACTTTGAAAAGTTCACATTTCATTGATTATCTTATTCCTCGAAGATACGTCACCTATGAAAGTCCACATCATTAATGAATTGCTTCACAATTCACATGATAGGAAGGCTCTACAAGGAACACAAGAATAGGTCTCTTTGCAGAGGTTTAGATGAAGTAAAACAAACAGATAAACAAGTTTGTACATTTCATTTACAGGATGAAGTCAACCACGTTTGTAACTAATCTAAAGTGTTTACTGGGTGAAGTCAAGTTTGGCCGGTAATTTGGTATGGGAAGAAGCAAACATTTTTCATTTTGTCAAGCAGAAAAAGTAAAATTTTGAAAAATCAACTCACAAACCTTGAAAGTGGAGAGTTGAAACCATCCCTTAAAATATACAACTTTATGCAATCCCATGATTTGGTTAGCTTTTTATTACCCATGCAATCTAGCTAATTGCTTTTACCTTTTGATTTATCAAATTTTGTATCAGAGATTTCAGTTCCTTTGCAATGAAGATCATTGAAAAATGACGAAATCAACCATCATGTGTGCAGCCTATATGGGGAAGAAATTTTAGAATTATCATGTATTTAAAAAATTTAGGCCTATGTTGACTTGGCTTAATGAGTTGCCTTTACTATGCACAAATCCCAAATATTCTACCATAAATTTTTGCACATTTATGAAAGTAAAGAAGAAATATTGATTTAGAATGCTTCTCATCATGGTGAGACCATATCCATGCTAAGCATCAAGCTTTGTTTTGGAGTAAATGAAAGCAAGCAATTGGTAATATCAAAAATATCATTAAAAGATATGAAATATAAATTTGTAACAAATAACCTAAATTCATAGATATCATACCATTTGATTTCAAGGTTTGTGTCAATTTGAATATTCCATATGAGCTGTAATGATTTTCAAAGATGCTTGCTTTGAATATTTTGCACCAAGGGTGTAGGGAAAAAGGTTAGGACACTCATCTCTGGATTGGGAGGTTGTGGGTTTGTTTCTTTATTCCTCTTTTTGGAGAAGTCTTGTGGTGGATCCCCTTTCTAGTGTGTCACATTTACTTTCTTATCCTTAGTATGTGGACAGGGGGTTGTGTTACCAACCTTGTAGTATGTGGATATGGGTTATGCTATTAGCCTCGAAAGTGGGTCACATGTAGTAAGTGACAATGTAACCCCCCCTATTTTACAAGTGCAAAATTTTTGTCAATTGTATGAATAGGGGGTTGTGCTATTTGTGGCAAGTCCTCTCAATGTAAAGATCATGAAAGAAAATTGTTGTTAATTACGTGAATAATGGCAAGTCTTCTCAATGTAAAGATCATGAAATAAAATTGTTGTTAAGTATGTGAATAAGGGGTTGCGGTACCAACCCCGAAAGTACAGCAAGTGACATGGTAACCCCTACATTAAAAGTACAAGTGACAATGTAACACTTACATTAAAAGTATGGCCAAGTCTTCTCACTGTAAAGACTATGGAAAAAAATCATTGTCAATTACATTAAAAGTGTGGTAAGACTTTTCAACATAAAGGTCACATTAAAGAAAATTACTATCAATTGTATGGATAAGGGTTAGGGCTAGGGTTGTTAGGGCTAGTCTTCCCTTGCACCAAAAAAGGGGGGAAAAACCTGACTTGTCTTCCCTTGAAAACAAAATATTGGGCATAACCCCTACGTTAAAAGTACAAGTCTTTCCAATTTAGAGATCACCGGAGAAAATCATTATCAATTATCTTTTTATTAAATTTGTTTGATGAAAATATAATACCAAAACATGAAAAGTCCACACATATCTTGTATTTTCAAAATTATGTGCTGCCTTTCGTGGAATTCTGAATCCACATAGTAGAATCTGAGCTCCTTACTAGCAAGTGCATTTATGAAATATGTCAACTGCATTTATGGATAAATAGAAATTACTGCTGTATGAAAAAACATTCGGTGTATATTCAAACACTGTGTGGAATCTGTGCTCTCTCTGAGTTTTCCAATTGTCTGGTTGACTCACTGAGGCCCAATCTCACAATTCTCCTTTGTCTCAGTGCATAATATATTTCAATCCATTCCCTTCCTCTGATACATGTTCATGTTCAGGCAAGTGAGTGATAGAGAAATAGTTATCATGGCTACTCGTGAGATTCAATAGCAACACCTAAAGCTTCGTAGATTCAATCATATGATTCTTCCTTGTGTTCCCATTGCCTTGTTCGATGATCACTTTTATTATACTCGTCAACAATCTTGTCCTATTCTTCTATATTTGTTGAATTTTTTGTCACTCTCACTAGCATTTCATTAATTCTCATTTTTGAAATTGTGTTCTATCTTCTTTACTCATAGATTATGGATTTGTACTCTCTATGATTTGTGGTCATCCTCAACCTTAGCCATGCCCACGCCCACACCCAAGGACACTACCAGGACTTCTAGGAATTGCATTAGTTGCTATAACAGATGGTTGCTATGGATGATCTTGAGCAAACTCTTCTACAAGTTCGCTTTTGGGAATAATAGTTGCAAGATTCATGTTGAGAACAATGTTGCAATTAATCTTTTGGAACTAGATTATCTTCTAGAGCTACTATTGTCGATCAGATTAAGATGAACAAAGAGAAATTATGTTATATAGAGGGAGAAAATGTATGAATGAAGGTAGTTACAGTAATTTGATGTTTGAAATTAGCATAAGAAATAAAAATAGAAAGTAAATTAGATTTTTATTGTTTTCCATTTTGTATTTGAAATCAGAATTTTCCATTCCACATTTTTGAAATTTGCATAAGGAAAGAAACAAAGAACCAAATTAGAAATTTCCATTTTGTTATTTAGAAATTAACATAAGGAATGAAGAAACTAAATTTCCATAATTCACCTCATTGCCAATTTTCCATGTTTTGTTCAATGTCTTAGTTTGATGTGTCAAAATTCTTAGGTAAATTCTTCTTGATTAGGTCCTTAACTTTCCATAACCATTAATCAATTGTGGGGCCCATAGACTTATTGGTTTAAGGATATGCAAGGGCAAAAAGGGCATGAGCTTCCTATGGGAAGGACCCACTTGCATTTCTCCTGGTTGGATTAGTTAAATTCCTTATTTTTTAGACACTTTTGCAAATTGAATCCTTCTGCATTCCCCATCAGTTGCATCTAGCTATGTGCTCCTTAATTGCACTTCTCCTTTTAAATTCATTCTCTAGCTAAAAACTCCTTCTTGTGAATACTCTCACCCTCTTCAACCATTTCATTGTGTTCATGGGTTTTCTGGAGACCCTAAGTTCATATTTTAACTCATATTTTTTGAATTTTTAAATGTGAAAATTTTTTGTCATAGGCTTCATTGATAGGACCTTGTCAACAGAGTCGATCACAGAGACAAGACCCTAGCAACATAGCACAAAAGTCCTATAAATACGTGGCCACACTTAGCGTTTTTTTTCACATTTGAGCTCAAACAAGGAGGGAGTTTTTGAAGTTTTTAGAGCCCAGAATCTTCCAAGAGCCATAACTTCCAAACCATTTGTCTGATTAACCTTGTTCTCTAATTCTGTAGGTATCAGAGATAATCTTTGTGTCGTGGGGACCATAAACCTTAGGTTTTTTTATGGAAAATTCTTGAAAATTTTTCTAACTCCCACAAAGGTTTAACTAATAAACTAACATTAAAAACATCAATTTATGAAAGTTAAACCCTTTCAACAAACTCTAGTGATCTTCTAAACCAAATATCTTTAAAATAATATTAAAATAGTCAATCTACCATGGTCATAACTTAGCGAAAGCCTAACTAACCGATGAGATAAGTTACCTAAAGGATATAAGTTAGACATCACATGCTAATCCTTGGTTTTGTTGTGACCATAGATGACACCAAAAGGAACACACTTGCAAAAGGGAGGGTCTTCCCAACTAAGGGACAAATGACCAAGAACTAGAAGGAGTCAAGAACAACTACAAGAATAGGTAATAGAAACCCACGCAATGGGACCTTTTTAGGAGGAGCCTAAAGTGGAACCTGTTAGATAGATTCCTGAAGCAACCGAGATAGAATAATCACACCAAGATGAGGCACTAGGGCCAAGATTGAACATTGAGGTTATCTTAACAAACTCTTGCCTCAAACAAATCACATCTAAGGAGGTTTAGAAATCTATGATTTAAGAGTTGAACTTTGGATCTTTCTTGGAGTTTTCTCCTTCAAAAGTCAAGACTCAACTACAAAGCTCTTCCATGTGGCCCATCATCACTTTTGACTAGGAGTGGTACATGGGAGAGACAAACCTTTTCTAGAACAATTAGTAGGCTAGTTCCATGGTCAAAATCAAGGACATATTTGTGTTTTACTTGATGAAAGTAATCCTTGAGGCCCTTGGTTTGCCTAAAACTGGGACCACTCTTGTAGAAATTCCAATGCAAGCATATCTAGGTGTCAAGAAAGAATGGACACAATGATGCTACAAAGTGGATTGTAAGGAGTTTGGTAGGCTCACCACAATGGAATGAGCATATTTTAAAATTGTAGCCTTTCACCTCAATCCAATGGTGAGGCCTAGCAAAATCATAGGCTTCTCCACTTGTATGTGTGTTACTTTAAGAGAAAGATTCTTAGTTAATCTTCCATGGTTTATCCATTTTTGAGATAGAGAAGCGCTTCAAGGAGAACGAACATGGAAGGAAGATGCTCCCCTTTCCATGCCTCATCAGAAAATTGTGCAAAAGGGGAGGCATAACCCACTACACTAATGATCCAGTCTAATGTGCTCCAATTTCTTCCTAGGTGGAGATTATGAAGGACAAAGTGCCTACAAAGGTAATCCAGGAAGAGGAGCAGCAACAACTATCTCTGCCATCCACTCATGAGACAACATTGAAGTCTCACGCTGTCATTTAGTGCATGCACAAACTTCGAGAGGAGCTCTTGCAATAGTAATAGTAGCAAGTAGAAATGAGTGGTGATGACCCATCAGTGTATAGACCAGCCATGAGCCACCTCAATCAACTAGCCTAAACCATAAGCTAGATGGAGGGTGGGATGCTAATTTTCTCAGCTCAACGCATGTAGGTGCCTGCAAGGTTAATTCCAAGCACCTAAGAGGTAACAATGTCCCTCTTACAACAGTAGCAATTCTTAGACATCTTTGAGAATGTTGCTTCCTTTTCAATGCGTTTGGAGGAGGGTGAGGAGGCAACTTTCCTGGTGATGCAACACCAAGGAAAGGAGACGATGACTGAAGTGGTTGTTGATAGAGTAGCAAAAGCACTTAACATGCCAACAACATTTGTACTAGATGTTTTTGCACTTATAGATATGTAGACATATGTAGAAACCATTAACGAGAGATTGAGCATAGCCCAACATGAGGAATTGCTAGACCAACTAGTGGGAATCCGATAATTGATTTCAAATGTCTTTGATCTTTCAAATACCATCACTGCTACCTAGTCAAAGCTACTTGAGGCAATGGAAAAATGCATCATTATGGATGGAAAACTTGAAACAACTAGAGTAGAAAACCAATGCTTGGTTGCATAGGTTGCTAAATTGAGAGCTTGCCTCGTTAATTCCACGATGTCACGGTGCTCAACCAAGAAATAATATGAGATGAAGCTTTTTAATAGCTTTAGGCAAAACTCAAAAAGGTTGAGTACACAAAGGAGTTGGTAGTCTTTGACCAGTCCTTGGGTGATGCCACAATGCATAACTTTCAGAAGGACTTGGTCCAGACTTGCTGGGAGAATGAGGCCCTAACCACAAAAAATCATTGCATGTGAAATGTTGATACGTAGAAATAACAAATGTCCAAATTTATCCATCAATAGCAGGAGTAGCTTGCTTGGGTGAACACTAAATTGAGAAGGTTGGCTACAGAGAACAAAAACCTCTCAATAAAGGAAGTTCGTGCCTTGTGCTAGAAATCTACAATCGATATTGCCACCTAGAAAAATAAGGCTTTTACGTTTGAAAGGATGAAAAATCATTATAGGGGCCAAGTGGAATTACAAAAAGAAATTAATAAGGAGCACATCCAATTAGCAAAGGAAAAATTCAATGAGGCCCTCCAGCAACTCTAGCAAGGAGGTGATGTTTAGCAGTCTATCTTTGATGGGCTAAATGCATACAACAAGGTTGAAATTCACATGAAGGAGGTACAAATTAAGAAAATGACTAAGTATATGAAACTCACCAACCTTCGATATGCAAACCTAGCAATGTTAACTACCGAAAGGCCATTGTCAAAGTTAGAGAAGTAGGTGGCGAGCTTGTACTTATTGTATGAGGTAGAGTTAAAGCATCATAATGAGACCAAGCAATAGCTTGAGGTTGCAAATGTAGAACTCAAGGTTCTTAAGGTGAAGCTCACTAATTAGAGATCAATTGTTGAGAGCTTGGCCAAGAGAATGAATGACTACTAGGAGCCACAGAATGCACTCACCATGTTCAACATTGAACACAAATAGTTTGCTGCTTGGATTGTCAATGTGAATCAACTATTTCCTACAATGCCCTATCCATGGAAAGTTCCCATTTCGGCCAACATTGGTGAAGCAACATAAATCGTGAATGATCTCTAGAGTTAGGAGAAAAAGATGAAGTTATTGTTGGATTGTTGGATTCCTTTTGTCTTCCACCAATAGTTGCAACTGCAGTAGAACAATGACAACAACTGCCTCAACAATTGCATGTGCCCAAAGTAGGAGAAGGTCCTTTCGAGCCTTAGGAGCCTTCATTACCTGGGACTATCTAATTTTCTTCATCATCTTCTAGCCTTCTAAGGAGTTGTGATTATCCATGTAATGCCATCAACATGGGGTTTTCCATGTTGACATGTACTTGTTGATGTGATCCCCTATTTTCATCTATAAATGTGTACCAACCCACTGCATTTATGATAATGTTTCCATAGTTCTAGTGAAGCTCTTGCAATTTTTTTCTTCAAAAGTTAGAATCTTTTTTGAGTGCTTATAGTGGGAGTCAAATAAGTATACAAATCTTTATTTGAGCATTGATGTACCTAAGTACCTTAGTGTGAATAGCAATAAAGACGAGCTTTTATGATCAAACCTTGTAGCATCTAGAATAGATTAATGTTTCCTTATGCATTTAATATTCATGCAATTTACTTTAATGTGTCAAAGTAATTAATTAATATTGATTAAATAGTGAACATAAGTACGACCACTTCGAGCATATGTTTAAACACTTGGTAATCCCAGTAGCACTTAACGCTTAGTAACCTAGTAGCACTATAATGTGTTTAGGATGTGTATCGAAAGTGGGAATGGATGCTTATGTTACAATTAGTTAAATATTAGCTAGTTATTAGATTAATTAAGCATTCAATCACTTTATTCTTATTCTTAGATGACTTAAATCATAAAAGATAAAATGATAAAAATCATATGCCTTAATTACACTTAACCATATACTTGCACTTCACAAGTGGAATTGAGAAGATAATGATTGCAATGGTTAGATTCACCTCGTAGAACCTCATGTACTTAGAGAGATAAAGTCTATGAAATTCAACCAGATTCCTTAGTGAATGCTAGTGATTCATATAGTTGGGTATAAGGCATACTTGTTGCTCATCACTTCATATGCTAAGATTTTTAAGCTTGCACCATTGAAGAAGGATTAGGTGGAGGAAGAAATGGAAGTTGGGAAAACCACACAAACAACTAAACAATAATAACAAGTAGGACCTAGTGGATAGTAGTATTAAGAGCAACAACAACAACAAGAGTAGCAACAACAACAATAGGTTCTAACATCACTACTGTAGGATTATAAGCTACTAATGAGTCATTTGTAATAGATTGTAAAGACTATCAGCTGAGGAATAAGAGAGGAAGCTAACCTCTACAGATTAATTGACAATGCCATTTAGCCCATAGTTTCTATAAACTCCGTAAGTGGAAAAATCTTGTTGTAGTTAGGAGGAAAGGCCCAATGGTCACAATAGATCTCTAGGAACACTCCATCGTTCCAAGTGTTGTGTGAAATTGAAGGAGTCATAGTTGTTATAATGCAATACCAAGATGTAATGGGAGCTATAGAGGTGATCATAGATCACATCAAGAAATCCTTTAATGTAGTTTTTTTACCCCCAGCTAATCTAACTAGAGCCAAAGATGCTTAGATGCTAGCAAAAACCTCAATGGCTCTTGCAAATCATGAAGATGTGCTAGATCAATTGTTGTAGACTGGACATGTGATAACAACACTTTTTGACATTCCAAGTGATGTCAATATAGTGTAGTTAGAGTTGATAGCAACAAAGGGTAAACTAGTCATGACAAAGACTAGGGTGAAGCATGCAAAAGCTGAAATTTTGAGATTATAAGAAGAGCTCATAACCTTGAGGGTAGAACATAGAGACCCAACTTAATTCATTATTCTTGATCAAACTGAACAATTTAGAACAAAGCAAATCAACCACCTAATTGAGTAAAATAAGCAAATGGAGAATAAAAAGGAGAAAGCAGTGTGAAATGCCTCCATAGCAGAAGCACAAATGTATGCACATGCTAAGAAACTTACCATAGCACAAGAAGAGAATAAATAGCTTGCTGCTAATTACATTATGTTAACCAACATTGAAAAGCAAAAGAACATCCTAGAAGAAAGCATCCATCAATTAAGAGAGAAACTGATGAGGGTTAACCAAGACATGAGTCACTTAGGAAGAGAAAATGAAATCCTCTCAATGGAGGAGGTACATGCGATTAGATGGAAATTAGTCATTGAAATTAGTGTGTGGCAAAATGAAAATAAGAAGCATGAACACATTAAGGAATACTTCTATGACCAAGTGGAAATGTATAAGAAAATCAATGAAAAGGATATCCAAATGGCTAAGGCTTGAATTAGTGTCATATCAGCATAGAATCTAGATTGGCAGTCCATCTTGGACAATTATGCCCATGTCCACCAAGCAGTAGTTAAGAATAAATACCTGTAGATAGAGGATCTAAAAGAGTACATGTGGTTAGCTAATATTTGTTATGCTAACTTGGCCATGTTAATAGTAGGAAGGACCAGAAATGAACTATAATAGCAAGTAGTAGCCACTTATGCACTATACAAAAAGGAGTTTGCAGATTGTAAAGATGCCTTATAGAAACTTTAGGTGAAAAAATCTAATTTAAAAGAAGTAAAGGATGGCTACTAGGGATAGAAAGATGTAGCAATGAACTTGGCTAGAAGGTTGTTAAATTATCATGAATTATTTGAAGAAGAGAGGAGACAGTTTGCGGCATGGTACATCAAGGCTAATTAGATGTTCTCGAAGTTGCTATGTCCATGGGATGTACTTGCTCCATCACACATTGCACAATAAACATGGATGGTACATGACCCAAGAACAAAGGAGGAGAAAATTTAGGTGTTCTTAAATAGAAACAAATTCCAGAAGCTTGATGACAAGGAAAAGCAACTAATGGAGGAGCCACCACCACTAGGAACTACATAGGCTACATCAAGCTTCATTCAATTTTGTTTTTTGTCAAAGTTGTTGTGTCATGTCTTGTGTCATTTTTGTAAAACACCACTATGGTATGAAGTGTTTGGTAAATAATGTCATGTAAATCTACCTCTTAATTTTTTAAGAAACTCTATTCTCATTTTGTTTTAACTCGAGTATGAGTTTTCAATTAGTCGTGCAGGTATGATAAATCAAAATTTTGGTCGACTACGATATTGTAGCCCATGCTATGTTGTCATAAATGCAATATCATGGAATGCATACCAGCCTATAGATACAACACTTAGATGCATGGATTTACAATAGTTTTCATAACATGGTAGCATAACTCTTGTAGTTTGTTTTCATAAGCACTTAGAAGTGTGAAAGCTCGTAGTGTAGTGTGATGTAGTGTACAAATTCTTTATTCTAGCATCTTGTACTTGGGCATAAGTGTGATTGGCAATAAAGATTGAGCTATTTCATACTACTCGAGCATCTCCTAGTTTACTATTTTACTTAAAATAATGTTTACTATTTTCTTAGTTAATGTTTACTTTTCCATGTACTTTACCATTACTGTTGTTAAGTGGAATGAGCATGATGGATCTCGAGCACTTAAGTGTGAATAATTGGTAACCTGGTAGTGCTATTGTTTGGTATGCCTAGTAGAAAAGTATTTGGTAATTCAAATTGTAGTTGCACAAAGCCCAAGATGTGTACAGAAGATCTAGATTGAATAGTCATCACCATACGATAGACTAGATTTGTTCACAATTTTAGTTAGACTT
This sequence comes from Gnetum montanum, assembly GCA_015680685.1. Classification (NCBI taxonomy): domain Eukaryota; kingdom Viridiplantae; phylum Streptophyta; class Gnetopsida; order Gnetales; family Gnetaceae; genus Gnetum; species Gnetum montanum. The sequence continues at coordinate 2,745,007 of MNCI01037150.1, read as the reverse complement.
AGAAATTATTTTCACTTTATCATGTATGCTAGGAGCCAGAGGGCCAGACAACATCAACATATCATATACCTCACAGTGAGTTAAACCATACTCATATATTTCACTAACTCATGTGGAAAGACAATGGTTGTAAACTTTAACTAATTACTAGCATAATCACATTACCTTGTTCACGGATTATGATTTGGTTGCACATGAAACACTAGTGACTTGTATGGTTGGGTGTTGGATTGCTTCATCATTCATCACCAAGATTAGAAATGACTTGAGGAAAAAGAAGATAGTGAAGAAAGTTATTAGAAGACCAACTGTTGTCATTCTTAGGTTTTCTTTACATAAGCATATCTCTTAATAGGAGCATTCAAACATCATCTTTATTAATGTAGTTTGAATCATTTTTTTTCTTGCAAGAGAAATACCTTGGTGATATTAATTAATGAGTTGAAGTCCTTCATCTTTCTTACTACTAGTGTAAATATCCCAAGTAACTTTAGAAATTTTTTTTATGTTGCTTAGCAAACTAAAGAAACTATTGAATAATATGATCAATTCTATCATACCAAGCTTTTAAAAAATCCCAACAATTAGAGTAATAAACATGAGTTGATTGAAGAATTTACTTAATAACTAAAACTTTGCCAACAAGGATGAGCTTTTCTTCTTTCCATTTATTAAGATTCTTTTCAATTTTATTAATCATGAGTGGTGAGGTACCCCTACACTCAACCATAGGAAAACAAGCATCTCACGCGTGATCCAGTCGAACTCCAAGGACTAAGTGCTTACACGCCCTAATGAAACACTTAAGGTTAACCAATTGTTGTCTTCCCAAACTTACTTGTATTGTCATGGTTGTATGGTTAAGTAAGTTTGAGATATATGATTTTTATATCTTTTATCTTTTTATCGCGTATGCTAAGAGAGGAAAGGGTGAAGAGACTAAGTAACTAACTTCCACTAACTAAGCTTTAATTATCCTAGCATCAGTATCTGTTCGCACTTGCTGTACACACCCTGAACCAGTGCAACACTATTCGGATTACCAAACGCTATTCGTTACTGGGTTACCAAGCATAGCACACGTGCTTGAAGTGGTCGTACTGAATGCACTTAACTAGGAGAGTTGAGGGTTAAGAGTGATTAATTGTCTAAGAAAGCATTTAAACATTTAACAATAAATAAATTCCTATTTAGCTTAATCCATATGCTGCAAGGTTTATTAGAAAGTTCATCTTTATTTTTGTACACAATTGTGTGCTTAGGTACAAATTGCTTGAATAAAGATTCGTTCACTTTGAGACTCCTACTGCAGGCACATGGAAATTATTCTAACTATGGAATGGTAAAATTGCTAGAGTTTGGCTAAGGGTCTAGATCTAGATGTTCTTACAAGGGAAAGCCACCTCTTATTTATAGAAAAGGTGACGAGCTTTGATATCACGTACACGATATCTCAGGGGCTGACGCGATATCACGTTGAATGAAAACTCATCCTCGAGTTCCTTACAAAATATTGGGAAGGTGTAGGATTATTAACTTGAGTGACACTAATGGTGAATGGGGTGACATGTGAATAGATCATCATTAAAAAACATGACAAACTTAGTGCTCATGACAGTAGGAGTGAACACTATACACACTTGACATCTAGCCTTATTTGGCAGCTGAGAGAGAAGAGAGAAGAGAGAGAGAAAAGAAGGAGTCTGCTGTTGCCAACGCGAAGATTGCACCTTTCATTGTCTATCCATAATCACGTCATCAATCTCATTCCTTGCATAACTGCTTCAGCATAAATCCATTCCAAGTGTTCCCTCTAGGTCCAATCCATTGGTGTATGATTACCATCTGCACACACAACACAGTCTTGTATTAGCAAGGGTAAATGAATCACAATGCAGTTAATACCTTGCCTCAGTGTAAGGTCCATTGGCTGAGTTGTGCTATGGCTAATGTGGATCTAGAGATATAATACTGGTGACTACCTGAGGTGTAGGGGCTAAGAGAAAATCAAAAAAATTGGACCAGGACCCCCATGACTGAGAGCGAACCTTTGGTAGCGAGAGAATGGAGAAAAAGAAAAGGAACAAGAAAGAAGGAGAAAAAGAAACAACGACAACGTTGATAAAATGGATGTCAAAGATGGAGATGAAATAAATGGTGATTGCATATATGTTTAAGGGAAAGAAATTAACAGATGCACCAAATAGGAATGCTAGTGGGTCCTCCCCAAAGCAGGCTCATGCCCTTAATGCCCTGACAATCCCACATTCAAAGAGTCCGTAGGCTCTAGAAATGTCATTTGGAGATAAGAGTTAAAGTCTTAACCATAAGATTTTACCAAAAAGAAAACAATGCATCCACCAAAATATGGACTACTCATACAATCGGCAATGAGGTGAACAATGGAGAAAGAAGGATGGAGAGAAGAGAATGGAATGGAGTCTCAAGAACAAGGTGGTGTATAGCCCCTTATGTATTAATGGTTAATGTAACTTAGTAGATCTCATTCCAAATCTAGCCTCAAAAAAACCACATCCAGTGACTTCACATTAATACATTTGGCCAACCCATCCATCTAAAGTAACAAGAATGCCTTCACCAAAGAGCCACCACCATTCCGACGAAATGAAACAGGAGAAAGTAGGAAGCGAGAAGGGCCCTAGTTAGAGGGAACATGCTTATTTTAGTTCTATAACTAGTGCTTGTAGCCTAGATGATTATTTTGTCTAAGGGGTGTGCTTTGAATTCTGACTGTTTTTTTTTTTGTGTGAGAAGCACACCATGCAAAGACTTATTATTTTTATTTGCTTAGCTTCTCAATAATGTGGCAACGTCAGAACGGTAAGAAAACCCAAGAAGAAAACATCCAAGCACCCAAGAGAACAGCCAGCACAAGTGCATCAAATCCCCTTGAAGGCACACCCTTTTCAATCCTTGAGTCCTTCCTTATTTTGAGAAATCCTCAGTCACCGATTCGTTGATAGTTCTTATTATTGAGAAAGGGACTGTACAGTTCCAAGCCAAGAGAGACCATTGAAATTCATGGATGCATGGATGACGTGAACTCATTGCTTGCTATATCAAAAGAACCATACCATAGTATCAATATCATAACTTAAAGGTAAAAACAAAACATTAGCAATCAATGGAATATAGTTCATACCATCATCAGGAGCATTTGTTGGGTGACAAACCTTAACAAAATGAACAAACACACAAAGAAATGAAAAAGTATGAATGATTTTGTAAAACAAAAACAAGAAAAGTTAAAGAAATTTGTAAAACAAAAATATGTAAAATAAAAAATTTAAAAGAAATTGAGGGTCTCAATTGATTAGCATAGGTGGCCATCTCCCCCATGACTGAGTTGGAAGGGGGAGATCTGAAACAATGAGTGAGGTCATCCTTTCTCAAATGTGCTATGTGCATAGACCATTCTAGGTTCATGATAAGGATTGGTCAGTTGCACACAGACTAGTATTCTCCTATCGGAGTACTCATTTGGATTTTCTAAGAGTTTCCAACTTCCCTTGATTGGTGGTTTTAGATTAAGGGTTGGAAGTTGGTGACACTCTTGCTCCAGTGCATCTATGCTCTTGACGTGGACAAATGTTGTTCCCCCAATTAGTTCCATGCACAGTGATGTGTTGCTCTCTTGATTAGCTGTCAACCATTGGGTGTTCTCTTGTTGTGTGATTACTACATATAAGCACTTTTGTCTGTTAACTTTCTGGGCACACCAGTTGCATGCAGGCAGTGCTGAACATCCCTGTATGCCATCATCCTCTGTATCACTGTATGTGACGCATGGAACCTTCTTCTTCTCAATCTTCCCATAAGTGTTTTCCTTAGATATTTCTAAGGAAAGATTGCAGATTCCTAGGCATGCACATATGGTGCTTAGCCATGCCCTTCCCATTATTATTGGAAAGTCCCCTTTGTCATTGTTTACTTAGACCACTAGGAAATTAGCTGGGTATGACCAACCACACATAGTGGTAATGATGTCCTCCACCAGTCGCAAGGGAATAGTGATGGACTGGTCAGCCAGCTCTAAGCAAATATTGCTCTTCTTTAGTGGAGGTAGGTTCTAGGCTTTATACATTTCTTGCGATATCAAGTTGACTCCGGAACTTGAGTCTAGAAGAGCCTTACATGGTTCATTCCCAGTGAATTGGAGGTAGATTAAGGGACTTCTAGGATCAGAGAGTTTCCTGGAAAGGTGGCCTTCCTTGATCTAGTCAGTGACGGTATGTGTTAACATAACGGTATGTGTTGAGCTCTGTTGTTGATTTGAAGGGAGCTTTGAAGCCTTATTTGATGGAGGAATGTTCTAAGGCTCAACTGCTTGTGGTTGTGAGAGCTTGTTTGGACTGTTGGTTCTGAAGAAAGGTCTTCTGCTTGTACGGTTGTCAGAACCAGTAGTAGGTTGAAGGTTTACATCTATCGTAGCATTGCATTGCTACGGTTGAGTGGGGAGTTCCCCTTGCATTGCTGGAGCGGGTGGTAGTGGAGCTATCGGTGTAAGAGTTGCGGCTGGGGTCGGAGGATGGTATGGATGTGGTGTGTCTCTCCCAAGAGAAGGAGTCCTATAGTACTCCCGAGCTTGGTAGTGACATTGTGGGGTCATGTGACCAACAGAGTCACTTGGAGAGATTGGCTGCTGCATGTAGTAGCCATATGGATCCGGTTGCCAGTAAGGGTATTGTTGCCTAGGCGATTGCATCCCCCATGACTGTGGGTATTGCCATTGCTGGTGTTGCTCAATAGGTTGTGGTGGAGTTCCACTTGGATAATAGGTTAACAGTTGGTGGAACTGCCTAGGGTTACCTTGGGGATAAGGTAACCATCAGGGTATTTGCCGTTTGTTAACTCGTGGGTTGAGTGCATACACCTTGGACTCTTGCAGATGTGAGGTTATTAGGCAACATCCCTTAGGATGGTCATACTGGCATATTTCACATCCACTATCATTGTCCGTATCAGAATCCACAACCTCTTCAGTGATAGTTATTTTACCCTTACTTTTGTTACGTGCATGGTCCAAATCCCTCTTCTTTTTCTTATCATGGTTACTACTTTGCTCCTTAAACTCCTCTACGATTTTTAAAACAGTTTCAAATCTACTATCTAAGGAGTCCCACATCTAATCTACCTTAGTCGCCAATTCTGTTGTTAATTTTTAAAGCGGCAAGGTTTTCCTACTCACCAACTCTTCGAGTGGTGACTCATTCTCCTCCTCACAGAATGTCACTCCCCTTTTACAGAGGGAAGGATCGCGGTTATACTCTTCTGCGCTTTCTCTCTTATGTAGCGCTCCTTCTTCCTTAGCTACTTGCTCCAACAATCTATGAACCTCATGGGATCTAAGCTATGATAATCTCCCTTGCACATATGTTCTAAGGGTTCTCTTGGTTTCATGTCTTAGCCCATCTACGAGATGGCATAGTTGATCCCGTTGTGTGTAACCATGCCCTGAGAAACAATGTAATAGTGCATAATATCGACCCATGGTAGCATCCGAGGGTTTGTGATTATCCTGCTTCCATCCTTGGATTTGCTTTCGCAAGTTGGACACTTAGGAGTACATTTGATATTTATTGTTAAATAGTTCTAGCATCGTACTCCACCTTCGAATGGATTCTGGCTCTAAGGACTGGTACCAGCTTTCCACTTCTTTTATGAGTGTCCTTGGAAACAACTTTAACTTTTTCCACTCATTTTCAATGTTCTGCAAGGCACAGGCATTGTGAAATGCCTGTAAGTGGTTCTGCAGATCAGTGTTGTATCCCCCCTCAAATCGTGGGATATTATTCATGTCTAGTCTATTGATCCGACTATCTTTTTGATGCCTTGTAGGTATTCTAATGGCCTCTGTAATGTTTAACATGCTTCTGGTTACAAGTAGGGGTTCTTCGTTGTCACTTCTCTCATGGCATCTATGATGCCTACATGGTTTCCTACTTGACCTTCTTTCATGCCTTGATTCTCTCGAATTCCCTCATCCTCACTCTCAACTCTCTCGTTGAGGGTTCTCATTATGCTTACCCTTATCCTCACGATGAGGTTCCTTATGACTACGTCCCAATGTTGAAGGAGAGGGTGAATGTGATGATGAAGGGGAAGAGGAAGAAGAACTATCACCATGATGATGTTTCCTACCTTCCCTTTGGTGATCTTGACCTCGATCGTGATGACGATCAGAATGCTTGCCCTTACCTTGTGTTTTTGTTCCCTCATTGAACACTTGGTGTTCGTGGGGATCAGAACCAAGGTTGTGTATCATGAAGTGCAGGTTCTGATACATCACCTCCTCACCATCGTTAGAAGGGGGAACATCATTTTGTGGAGAACCTATTAAAATAGGTTCATCACCCTTAATTTTGCTTATGACGGGTGAAGAATTATGGGGTCCTTTGCCCTTCAACGATGTGTGATAACTCTCCTGCTGTGAGACCCGTTGACGTTGCGCTTTTGTGGGATGGTAGTCCCTTGCGTTGTAATCGCATGCAACGTACTCTGCATATAATTGTGACATGCCTATTCGTGCAAGGACATGAAGGAGCATGTTGGAGGTAGCTCTGTCTGGGGGTAACACTATGTTACCCTTCAAGTCTCTCCAACGCAATTGTTTGTCTTGATGGAAGACAAAGGTAAAGTTGGGTATATATTCATCGTGATGAGTATATACCACATTGAATTGTTGAGGAATTGGCAGATTTTGGTTATGTGTGTTGTACCGCCGACTATCTCTTGTGTTAGTCCTAGGTGTTGAAGTGCTTTTGTGTGGAGAAGAAGACATTTTTGTCTTATTCGATGTGCTATTTACCGTTATGTTATATTTTCATTTGATCAACCATAAGGGTTCATTTTAGCACCCAACGATGTGAATGATTTTCTATGTTCTATGTAGCACACAAACAACTAAGTCCCTGGCAACGGCGCCAATGATGAGTGGCGAGGTACCCCTACACTCAACCATACGAATATGAGTGACTCATGTGTGATCCAGTTGAACTCCAAGGACTAAGTGCTTACATGCACTAATGGAACACTTAAGGTTAACCAATCATTATCTTCCCAAACTTACTTGTATTGTCATAGTTGTATGGTTAAGTAAGTCTGAGGTATATGATTTTTATATCTTTTATCTTGTTATTGCCTATGCTAAGAGAGGAAAGGGTGAAGAGACTAAGTAACTAACTTCCACTAACTAAGCTTTAATTATCCTAGCATCACTATCTATTCCCATTTGTCGTACACACCCTAAACTAGTGCAACACTACTGGGATTACCAAACGCTATTCGTTACTAGGTTACCAAGCGTAGCACACGTACTCAAAGCGGTCGTACTGAATGCACTTAAGTAGGAGAGTTGAGGGTTGAGAGTGATTAATTGTCTAAGAAAGCATTTAAACATTTAACAATAATTAAATTCCTATTTAGCTTAATCCATATGCTGCAAGGTTTATTAGAAAGTTCGTCTTTATTGCCGTACACAATTGTGTGCTTAGGTACAAATTGCTCGAATAAAGATTCCTTCACTTTGAGACTCCTACTGCGGGCACATGGAAATTATTCTAACTCTGGAATGGTAAAGCTGCTAGAGTTTGGCTAAGGGTCTAGATCTAGATGTTCTTACAAGAGAAATCCACCTCTTATTTATAGACAAGGCAATGGGCTACAATATCGCGTATGCGATATCTTAGGGGCATACGCGATATCGTGGCCCATGCGATATCGTGTCCCATCAATTAATAACATAATTTCACAAAATAGTAAGATTAGGCTCAAAAGAAAAAGTTATTTCTATAATTTTCAAGATAATCTTTTTTCAAGATTTTCCAAGGCTTGAGAGTAACCCACTCAGCAATATTACATTACAATAAACAACTATTTTTTGTCAACTGATCTAAGAGCCAAATAACAAGCAATAATCCTCTACTCTAGCTAAATGAGTATTGATATGTTGTAATCAAATTTAGCTTATTGGTTTTAGCTTATGTTTTCACAAATTTACACACATTTGGTATCATATTTTAGTTCCTTTGATGATAAAGATCACTACAAAATGACAAAATTAACCTTTATATGTGGTAAAAGCACTTTACTTGCTAAATACATGGTGATGAGTTGCAGTTTGGTTGGCTATGTTGATGAGGCCTTGTCGATGTGGCCTTGTTGAATGGACCTCGTTGACGCATCATATGATGCATCAACGAGGCCCTATTGACGTAGTGTTGGTTTTCGGCTATAAATATGTGCATTTATGGTAATTAGAGATTGTAGTTGCAGCAGAGCTCTTGTAGTTTTTCCATTTGAAAGTTAGAATTTTCCTCTTGAGTGCCCGTAGTAGGAGTCATTGAGTGTACAAATCTTTCTTTATGGATAGTGATGAGTCATGGTCTATTAGGTCTTGTTATCGAACCGTTGTTATCGGACCCCTGATATCAGGTACAAGATATTAGGTTTGATAGGTCACAATATCGGATCCCTAATATCGGGTACGCGATATCGAATCCAAACATGCGATATCAGATACCCGATATCGCATCCTGTCTCATTGCCTATAAATAAGAGGGCGCACTTGGTTTTGACATTAGTTCTTAGTCCCTTACCCAAACTCTTGTAGTTTTTTCCTTCTTAGAGTTAGAAATTAGTTTAGAGTAGGATCTTTTTATCATTTTTTCCTCTCAACTTTCTCTCCCAGTGCATGCTTGCAGTGTGGTGATTGTAATTATACGGCATCATTTATTCAAGTGTGATGTACCTGGATACACACATGATCAAAAATAAAGATCGAGATTACTTAATCATTGCAACATTCACTTAGTTTAATTATTTAATTGTTATTGTTATTTATTACTTTCATAGTTAATATCTCTTCATCCTAAACTCCTTAAACGCGGAATGAATATGACTTAATCATGAGCATTTAAGTGTGACTACTTGGTAACCCAGTAGCGTACCTAGGATCTGCGCTTGGTAATCCTAATAGTAGTTGTGCATGAGGTCCAAGATGTGTACGGATGATTAAGATACGGATGCTCATCGCACTTAGGCTAGCTTAGATTCTCTCTCCCTCTCTCCTATTAGTTTAGATTCTCTCTCCCTTTTCCTCTTAGTTTAATTAAAGATATTTTCCATCGCCTCCAGGAGTAGCATTAGTTTAGGAACACATCGTACACCTCACTCTGGACTAAACCATACATGACAAATCAAATCCTAGTCCAGGTGGGAAGACAATGAACTACGATCAACGAGTAACTATCTAGATACCACAACTGGCCCATCTGTAGAGTTCGACTAGATCGTGCGTGAAGCACTTGTATTTGTATGGTTGAGTGTAGGGGTACCTCACCGCTCATTAGATAGGTTGACTTCACAGTTAAGAAAAAACCATTTCTCTTCCTAATTACTTCACCCCTTGCATCATTTTCAAGTTAACAACTTTGGAATCAAAATTTGAATTTTGAGGAAAGATTATTATCGATGGGTTACATGATATATTCACCAGTACTACATGAAAGATTTTGAAAAGTCTATTCTATATTTTCTTATTAAAACTTATTATTTTTATACCATGTAAAACTTTTCAGTCTTTTGTAAATTGTTCAATGATGTGGAACAATTTCCTTGTTAGAACCACCTACAAGATTGATAATAATGCATCTTTCTATTTTATTGCACTCTACAAAATTGTTTGCACCACCTACATTATTGAACTTTAATGAAAATAAGTATTATAGAATCACCGTAATTTGCTTAACAAACAAACTTCCTTAAAAAGACTTAAATTTCATAATCAATAGTTCTTTGTATTTTACCATAAATACATCTTTGTGACCTATAAGAACTAATAATTTGTCCACATTTCTTAGGTGGTTACACAACTATGCAACTTACTAGTCGATTAAATGGGGGTGAGTGCCACTAATCCCACACACTTGATGATAGAATTGGTTTGCCATACATAGAAGGTTGCCACTCTTAAAACATGGTATATTTGATTAGACGTGATACCAATGAATGCTAATACATCGATAAAAGTTTAAATGCTTGAATACTAGAAACATCCCCTTGCAACTAGCCTACTAGATGCAAGTGGTGAGACAAATATGCACAATATTATAATCGTCTTGGAAGATTAATTATAATGCACAATTAGCAAGGTACTAATGGGATCTCATTACTTGAGAGTTGAAACAATTAGATGGTACAAAATTTCTTGTGAAGAACGAATATGCTAATTGTACAATAGAAATAGCATTGAAGATGAATACAACATTTTCTTGCAATGTCCTACATTACAGCATATTACACATAGATGGAATATTACATACAAATTTGATTGATTTCTTCTAAATGTTACTAAAAATACTTGGTAGTTTTTTTATTGATGTTGTCATAACATATATATTTTTACTATCCAATAAATTTATAGGGTCCACGAACATGAACAAATTTCAATTTCAATTTTACAATGACTTTCTTCTCCCACAAGTTAGATAACGTGGAGTCGGTCTCAAACCTGACTTTAAAAAAATGATGTAACTTTGAAAAGTTGGGATTTCGTTAATGATTTCATTCACGAAGTATGTCACCAATGAATGTTATCCAAGTGAAACAAAGGGCACAACACGCAAAGACAATATTTGGTAAGCCAATCAAACTTAACCTCTATTTGGTAAGGCGGTCAAATTTTAACTCTGAAAGTCCACATCAGCAACTTGCTTCACAAGGGGCCTACAAAGGACACTGCAACAGGTTTCTCCGGATCAGTCCTGATGAAGTAAAACAAGCAAATAAACAAGTTTGTAACTAATCTAAACCGTTCCGGATGAAGTGAAGTTTGTTTAGTATGGTATTAATAAAACAGTGTTAACTCTGTAATAGAAACAGTGTTTTACCATCAAATTTAGCTTATTGGTTTTGCTTCATGTTTTCCCGAATTTACACAAATTTTGTATCAGATTTAGTTCCTTTGTTGATGATGAAGATCACTGCAAAACAACAAAATTAACCATTATGTGTGAAAATTGTAGAACTATCTGGTACTTCAAAAAAAGTGAGCCTCCGTTAACTCAGCTTGATGAACTCCATTAACGATGCAAAAATCCCAAATGTTCCACGACAAAATTTTTGCACATTTCTCAGAATAAAGAAAACCTGCAGATTTACAAACCACTTCACCATACTAAGACCATGTCCAGGTTAAGCTTGGAGTAACAAAAGCAAGCCACTGGTAATCGACAGAGAGCTAATAACGCTAATAACACACATCTGTGTTATGGCAAAACTGGTGTTGTGATTAATGCAGAACATATAAAACAGGAGGAAAATAAAATAGTCAGAGAACCCAATGGTTAAATTAGCAATGAATATGCAAGGTAACAGGACAGTGAATCCCCTGCTAATAACTTACTGGGGCAAGAATGGAGATACATTGCTAATAATTCTGATTTTGTTTTGTGAATGTGTGATATTGAAGTGGGAGACCATTTGCCTAGCAGACCATATCTTCTCCGTATTTGATTTTTGAGATTTCAAATGTGTTTATGATATTATTTTACATCAAATTAAAATTAAATTTTTATTGTATCTACCAATCTTTTGAATATATTGCAAAGTAAAATGCAATGCCATGAGTATTAAAAACATCATAAAAAAATATCAAATATAAATTTGTAACAAATCAACCAAATCCATGAGGATAATGACATTCAATTTCAGGATATGTGTTGATTTGAATATTTAGCCTCAGCTGAATAATTTTTAAAGATGTTTCATTTAAATATTCGGCATAACCCCTACATTAAAAGGGTGGCCATTCAAGTTTTGCTAGTGTAAAGATCACGGGAGAAAATGGCTGGAAAATATCATGTTATCAATTTAGTTCCGCAGGTAAAGATCGCGGAATAAAATGGATGGAAATTATCCTATGGAAATTATAAATTTAATCAACTTGGAGAAAATGATTGCCATGTTATGATTTAGTCAAGTTCCGCAACATAAACATCGCGGAGGAAAATGGCTCGAAATTTGTCATTTTATCAATTTAGTCAAGTTTCCTAAACGTAAAGATCACGGCAGAGAATGGGTGGAAATTGTTATGTTCTCAATTTTGTTCTGTTCCGTGGAAATATGAAACCGAAACATGAGAAGTCTAACAAATTAATTTATATTGTCAAAATTGTGTGCTGCCTAGCGTGGAATTCAGCAGAATCTGTGCTCATCATCTGAGTCAGTCAAACAAAAATACAGGAAAGATGTCAAGTGCATTTATGGGTAAATGGAAATTATGATTGGCGACAAAAAATGCCGTGTATTTTCAAACACCGTGTGGAATCTGTGCTCTCCTCTGAATTTTCCAATCGTCTTGTTGACTTACCAAGGCCCAATCTCACAATTCTCCTTCGTTTCAGTGTATAATATATTTCAATCCATTCCCTTCCTCTGATACATGTTCATGTACAGGCAAGTAAGAGAGAGAGAGTTATCATGGCTACTCGTGATCATGCGGCCATGCTTTGGGCAGCTGCACAGATAATGCTCATGCTCATGTTCTTCTCTATGTTTGTGTTTGCCCAATATTCTGCAGTGCACAGCAATGCTGCTGCTCATTGCATAGCAAGTGAGAGAATTATTCTTCTGCAATTCAAAGCAACACTAAATGATGCAAGGAAAGCACTGTCATCATGGAATAAGGAGTCCAATCCAAATTGTTGCAAATGGAAAGGAGTGTCATGCGACAAGGATAACAATCATGTTGTGGCCCTCTCTCTAAGCTGGTGTGGGCTTGAGAGAAACAAAAGTGTTGCACGTTCGGAGGTCTTAGCAACAATTTCCAAGCTGCACATGCTCCAATCACTGGATCTCAGTTCGAATTTTGGAGAAGACAGCATCTCAATTCCTCCAGAGGTGGGTGCCCTTCGCAATCTGCTATTTTTGAATTTGTCAGAGATTACTCTTTCTTCAAAGGTTATTCCCATGCACATAGGGAATCTTTCCTCTCTCAAGACACTTGATCTTTCTGATACTTATCACAGTTATAGTCCTTGTTGTGGTGACCAACTCATATTGCCCCCACAGGCTTTGTTATCCTTGTCAAACCTGGAAGATCTGAGATTAGATGGAATATCACTGCAAAACAATTGGCCCAAATCCATATGCAAACTCCACAACATTAAAACCCTCAGCATGAATAATTTTTTGGTCAATGAAGCTTTGCCCGCTTGCCTTGTGAATCTTACTTATCTCACGTTCCTTTCTTTGGATTACAGTGACTTTACTAGTTATAGTCCTCATTTTAATATTTTTGCAAATCTCACCTCCCTGGTTTACCTGTCCGCCACATCTATCGGTACCCGTAACCCTATCCCCGCCAGAATGAACTTCCCTCCTTCGCTTTCATACTTGGATCTTAGTGGCAATAATTTCAGTGGTAATCTTCTGAGATCACTATGCTCTCATACGACTTTGAAATACCTGGATTTGTCCTCCAATGCATTTGAAGGTACCATTCCCCCTTGTATAGGAAATCTCACCAAACTGGATAACATGCTACTCTATGATAATCGTCTTGAGGGCATCATTCCTCCCACCATACGAAATCTCACCAGACTTAATACCCTGCTTCTCCACGATAATCAACTTCAGGGATCCATTCCATCCAACATTTCCTTGCTTACAAGCTTAAAAAACGTGGATTTATCTTCAAATCAACTTCAGGGATCCATTCCATCCTCCATTTCCTTGCTTACAAGGTTAAAAAACGTGGATTTATCTTCAAATCAACTTCAGGGATCCATTCCATCCAACATTTCCTTGCTTACAAGCTTAAAACACCTGGATTTATCTTCAAATCTTCTGACCGGAACATTTTCCCTTTCACTACTTAAAAATTGTGCAGCCCTAACAGCATTAAGTCTTTCACATAATTCGCTGACAGTCATATCCAATCAAACTTGGTCATCCTTGATGCAATTAAAATTCCTGGGTTTGAACTCCTGCAACATGAAGGGGGAATTTCCTTCTTTCGTTAGACACCATCATTTTTTAGAATCTCTTGCATTATTGGACAACCATCTTGTTGGCAGTATCCCATCTTGGATATGGAAATTCAAGAATCTATGAGAATTAGATTTATCTTTTAACAACTTCACCGGGACCTTGCCTTCAGATATTAGAAATCTAAGCAGCCTGGAAATTCTCAACTTACAAAAAAACAAGTTGTATGGTTTACCGCCGTCATCCTTTGCTCATCCGATATGGGAAATCCGTCTATCCCATAACTTATTCAATGGGTCTCTTTCGTCCTTTAAGATTTTTGATGGTTCATCCTTCCGTCCAAGCATATCTCTATCTCTGGCATATAATAATATCAGTGGAATGGTACCATGGGTTGAGATAATGAAGGTGAATCCAATGGAGCTGGATTTGAGCCAAAATAATTTGCACGGACAGCTAACTCCTCTAGAAAACTGGTCCAATGATTGCAATCTTTGGGTTCTTAACCTTGACTTTAACCATTTCAGTGGTGCAATTCCAAATCTTTCAAAGTGTTCAAGCTTATGGATAATGGATATAGGAAAGAACAAGATGCATGGATCTGTTCCTAAGTGGATTGGAAAGCTAAAGGAAGTGAAGATACTAATTTTGAGGTCAAACAATTTTCATGGAAAAATACCTCAAGAACTGCTTGTGCTCAAAGATCTTCAGATATTGGATGTATCATCCAATAAGCTTTCAGGCTTTCTTCCAGCAGGCTTTGGAAGCTTAACAACTATGACCTTTCAAGGAAATTCTAACAATTGGAATGCTGTAGGAACCTCTTATTTTCAAGATGGTTCCTATTACCAGATTAATGCAACATCAGAGCTAGAGATAGACAATAAAGGAAGATATTATGACTACAGTGACAATGTTGTATCTTTAATGAGATGCATAGATGTTTCCAACAATCAATTCACCGGTGAAATTCCAGATGAAATAGGATTGCTCAAAGGGTTGATAATCTTGAATATGTCCTATAACCACTTCAGCGGGAAGATTCCAAAGTCTTTGGCCAATATATCAGAGCTAGATTCTCTGGATCTTTCAAACAATTATCTTAGTGGAAAAATTCCACCAGAATTGGCAAGTCTGTCCATGTTGGGTGATCTAAATGTCTCTTGCAACAATCTCACTGGAAAAATCCCAAATCAAGGCCACCTCACAACATTTTCAGCTTCTTCTTTCACCGGTAACCCAGGTTTGTGTGGATTTCAAATTGATAAAGAATGCCCTCACAAAAACAAATCTACTGGTCTTGATTTGAAAACAATGCATTCTAAAAATGATCTGCATTACCTATTATTCTGGCTGGCATGTGGATTGAGTTTTGGGCTTGGATTTGCAGCTGTGATCATTGTCATGTCATTCACTGCATTTGGAAAAAAGTGTTTTGCAATATTTGATAGCATTATCTACTCCATGCACTTCTACATTCTCTTCATGTTAGCCAGGATCCAAGCTCTGTTCTAATTCAGTATTTTCCTTTCCTTCTGAAAATTAGATATACATATTGTACAACAGTTAGCTGAAAATATATGTATGCAGATTAAGACCATGTTGTCTAGATTTCTTAATAAGAAGTCCTGTTTTCCCTTGGAAGATCAGATATTTTTGTGCCAACAGTATGTAGTAAGAAGACATCTACAATATTATGAAATGCTTTTAAATATTGATTTTGACATGTTACTTTAAGACCTGGAATGTTGGTCTCTCAGATTTATTTTAATTTCAAGATAGACTATATACATATTCTGTGGAAGCTCTGCCTTGTAAATAAAAGCCTAGTAATTTTAATTTCATGAATTATATTTAAACATATTAAAGAAGGATGGGCACCTCAAATGACTATAAAACCATGCCAGATCTCAGTTAAGATAAAGGTTAAAATGATTATAGTAATATTTAAATATAGTATCTTATATTGTTGTGCTTTGTTGTCCATTTTAACTCATGAAATTAGAAGTCGTGTTTTTAATGCAATATGGAAGGGACTTTTCTTTAATTTGTTGCCTACTTTGGTTTTTGAAAAGTTTTGGAATTTTCAGATAACATTCTTGTTAGAGTTGGCATTGTTGACATGCCAACACCTGTGAAAAGTCGTTTAGGAGTTTAGGAGACTATTGCCCCCCGTGCCTCCCGTATGGATATAGAAACCCCAGAATAGTCTCACCTGGAAAGGACTATGTGAGAAAAAATAATAATAATATTTCAAACAAAATATTGAAAACTTAAATTAAATTCAGTCATGTTTTGAAAAACATAGTAAAATAATTAAAATCAAAATTAAACATTTTTCTTTCTTAAAAAAAAGTAAACAATACAAAAGGAAAATTGAAATTAAATTAAAATTTGTGGTACTCTGAAGGAAAATTGAAATTAAATTAAAATTTGTGGTACTCTGAGTTTCTGGGTTTCTAATGTTGGTTCTATTGCAACGGAAGCCAAGGAAACTCTGTAATTCAGATCTCCAATCTGCAATGAATGCTACTCCTCGGAATCTGAATCCCTTGTAGCAGCAGGGCTGAAGAGCGAACAAGAAGCAGAAGAAACTCAGCCAATAATCATCCCTTTTGAGGCTTCAGGTCTTTGCCCAGAAAAGCAGGGCAAAACCAGAAAGGTGGAAGGGATTGATACGAAGCGTGAGGAACCCTCCTTCACTCAAGCGCTAGCCCTGGCGGCCGCAAATAAAACAAAACCTCACACAGATCCCTGTGGCGGACCAAGGGTTTCTGAAACTCTGTCTCGCGAAATCCCCTCTCAGAGCCCACTTCCCTGCAACCTCACTCCGCTCTTTTTCCGAAGAAAGGAAACGCCCCAAAAGATTAATCGCAATAAAAATCTACGAAATCGCTGTAGCAAACAACGATCCAAAACTTCCCCAACTCCCTCCAGTACCGTCGCCAAGAAAATTTCAGAGAAAATGAATGAACACCATGCAACCACCGCTCCCACCCTGTTCAAGCTGACGACAAGATGATTATTCTCTGTACCACAGACTAACGGTTACACGTATTTTTTTTTTTGTTTTTCATTTTTTTTATTCAGTAACTTCTCTTTAATCATTTTGATAATATGCTGAAATTTACATCTTTAAAGAATTGCAACAACGATTAACCCCGGTAAATTTTCTTATGAAATAAATAATATGATACTAGACATTTTGCGTTTTGATTTATTTCACTATCAACATTATAATTATCGTCATCAAGGTAAACATATTTAATCGGCATTACATATAACCAGATACAAAGTAAAAGTGGGAAAAATCAGAAAGTGCCACGTGGTCCTCCGTGACTGACTGTTATTGAAAAGTCATCATGCAAAGCTTTCGTATTAACCGGCATTACAGCCATACAGTGAAGCCTCATCTTGCTGCTGCATATACATAGAAAATTGTTATGACAGTGATGCCTTCTTCATTGTACGGACCTTTGGTGGGGGTGGTAAAAGTGTACTCTCAATTTCAATAACAAGGCAAGTGTAAGATAAAGCAAATGCAATATCGCCAAGAGCTTGGAAAATTTTGAATGTTTTGCAACTTGCAGAGACACCTGTTTCTGCAACAATTCCTCCTAAGTTTCCCCGAAACTCTGCATGTTCAATTACTTTAGAAAGAACCAGAAACAGCCCTATACATGCATACAAAATAGACATTACTGTTGCCAAAAAGGACAGTCCAGAAATTTTGTTGAAATCTCTGATCTGAGAGAGAAAAAAAATCTGCAGCAGTCTAAAGACGGCCATTATTTTAAATTCAGAGTATTCACATTGCACATCGTGTCCATTTTTGTTGTAAGAGTAGGACTCGAATACTGCCCTACAGTGTATGCAATAATTTAGATATGCTAAAATTTCTGAGATATGACCAATAGAATTTCATTTGTTTAATACTAAGATGGTAACACAAAAATATTTATCATATCCAATTAAAGATTTATCCATGCGTGATGCTTTAGCAAAGGTCATGAAGGTAGGGAAGGCTCGCCTTGGAAAATGAGATGTCACCCCATATGGAACACGGAATCCAAGAAATGGAGATGCAAGTATATTACTAGATTACTTTAAATATTGTTGATAATGGCCCCATGCTTAACATGGGCGAGGTTTACCTCAACATTTAGCCCCCAAACTACAAATTGATAGCAAAACCATAAAAATTTTGAATGAAAATGCAATAGATGGAGAAAAAAAAACATTACAAAACAAGGAATACAAACTTGAAAGTAAACGTATAATGTTCTAGACATGATCAAAATAACCAAATAATCAAAAGAGACACCAGCGTTGGTCATCCAAACCACCATAAAAATTTTCTATTTTTGGTTAGGTTTTAATCCTTTTGCAAGTTCTCCACGGGTTTTGATCGCGTTGCAGGATTATGCAGACCACGACATGTTTCTTTTTGATCTGTGTCTTGACGATTGCCCTACTTACGTTGGTCTTCTTGGTTGTGGTTTTTTCTAAAGATGTTTTCTTCAGTTTCATCACAACTTCTAGTTGTTTCTTTTTCAGCGTTGTTGCAGCTCATCTCTTCGTTGTTGTCGAAGACTTTTGTTCGTTGCTGTTTCAGCTGAACACTTGCGTACATGGCATTTTTTGGTGTCGGACCCTTCATGTCCACCATTTAAACATGAGGGTTCCCCTAAACCCTAAACACCCTTCAGCTCTACCAAAAGATCTGATTTGTTGAATGTTTCATGTTCGTCTTTGAAATACTGTTCTATATTAATTTTGTCAGTACATTGTCTCACCCCTATCTCACCTATGACGAGTGGGGCACGCTCTAATTTTAATGAGCCAGATTTTTTTCTAATTTTAGAAGTTGGGACCCTATTTATACATGTACTTGCATGCTCATTCCCTTGCCTTTGCAACTTCGGCTGCTTGGCCGCATTGCCTAAACACACTGATGAGGGATGCAAGTCTCCGAAAACATTTTGTGTAACAACAGACGTTTAGCTATGCTTTGAGCGTTCTATTACTTTTGATTTAACAGTTTCAGTTTTTCAGTTTTACAGTTTCTACAGTATTTCTCTCAGCCTCTCCATTCTTTTCCTTGACGCACGAGATCTCTTAAAAAATTTTAAGCTCTAAAAATTTTCAGCTTTTAAAATTTTACACTTCAAAAATTTTAAGCTCTAAAAATTTTAAGCTCCAAAAATTTTAAGCTTTAAAAATTTTAATCTCTTAACCCTAAACATCCTTCAGCTCGATTTGTTGAATGTTTCATGTACGCCTTTAAAATACTGTTATGTAGAAGTTTGTCAGTATATCGTCCCACCCCCATCTCGCCTATGATGAATGGGGCCGACTCTAATTTTAATAAGCCGGAGTTTCTAATTTTAGAAGTTGGGACCCTATTTATACTTGTACTCGCATGCTCATTCCCTTGCCTTTGTAGCTTTGGCTGCTTGGCCGCATTGCCTAAACACACTGATGAGGGGTGCAAGTCCCCAAAAACGTTTTGTGTAACAACAGACGTTGTGCAATGCTTTGAGTTTTCTATTACTTTCTGTCTAACAATTTTTTTGTTTTATAATTTCTACAGTATTTCTCTCAGCCTCTTCTTTCTTTTTCTTGATGCACGATATGTATTTTCTAAAATTTCTAGAAAATCCCTATACACCCTTCGACTTTGCCATTAGATCCGATTTGTTCAATGTTTTATGTTTGCCTTTGAAATACTATTTTGTAATAGTTTTGTCAGTACATTGTCCCACCCCCGTCTCACCTATGACGAGTAGGGCCTGCTTAATTTTAATGAGCGGGAGTTTCTAATTTTAGAAGTTGGGACCCTATTTTTACATGTACTGGTATGCTTATTCCCTTGCCTTTGCAACTTCGGCTACCTGGCCGCATTGCCTAAACACACTGATGAGGGGTGCAGGTCCTCGAAAATGTTTTGTGTAACAACAGACGTTGCGCAATGCTTTGAGCTTTCTATTACTTTCTGTCTAATAGTTTTTCTGTTTTACAGTTTCTACAGTATTTCTCTTAGCCTCCCCATTCTTTTCTTTGACACACGAGATCTCTTTAAAAATTTCTAAAAATTTCTAAAAATTTATAGTTCGTTGAAATGTCGTGGATGGTGGAGGAGAGCATGTTTGCCAAAATGTTTTGGGACTCGGAGCACAAAATCTTTCTTGTGGGATTCTACCATCTAGTGATGATGAGGGTGTTCTATTGATTAAGTAGCAAGCTATTATCACAACTTCCACCCAAATTTTTTTTTAAGACTAACGTCATTGAGCATGCACGAAGTTCATTGCAGAAGGCATTATATTCATTTGTTTCGCATCTCTATTTTGCTGTGAAGTGCCTGGAATGATTTTTGGCTTGAAAATACCATGAGTCCCGCAAATTATTTTAAATTCATCTAAACAAAAATCCCCACCATTGTTTGTTTTGAGGGCTTTAATTCTTTTGTTAGATTTGTTCTTAACAAGAGCTTTATATTCTATGAATTTATCAAAGACTTTATACTTGAATTTCAAAAAGTAAATCCATACTTTCCTAGAATAATTATCTATGAATGATACATAGTACTCAGACCTAGCAATAGAAGCCACCAAAATAAGACCAAATACATGACTGAATGAGATCCAATGCATTTTAGCTCTTTGCGTATTTGCAAAAATGATTAAATGATGTTTTCCATTTAGGCAATGTTCATAGCAAGGTATATGATCTTGGAATTTACCCTTAATTATACCTTTTTCTTGAAGAAGCTAGATGGATTTTTCTCCTACATGCCCAAGTCTTCTATGCCATAGGTTCATGGTGAAGTTTTCTTTTCGAACATGAAGAACTTCAGCTTTACTAACCATTGTAATACCATCCAGCTAGTACAACCACCCACTACGTTCTCTAAATCTTGTAGCTATGATAGATTTTCTCTAAAATATTCTACATTTCTTATTTCCAAATATTATAAACAGGTGAAAATCATCAAAATCAACCACAATTAGCAAATTTCTGGTATGTTTTGAGACATGATACACCTTGTGAATTACTATTATTTTCTTATTATTGGACAACTTTACTTTGGCCCTTAACAACACAAGTTTCATCATTTCCAAGAAAAATAGGAGAGGACATAGCTTCATGGTATTCAAAAAACTATTCTCTTCTAGAAGTAAAGGTATATAAAGCATCTGCATCAATATACCACCAATTATAATTAGGATTACCTCTAGTTGTGACAGCACATAAGTCTAGAAGTTTATCCTCTGGATCTTTCTTTGAACCAGATCCAACCTCTTTATCCTTCTTCAGAAATTTATAGTTCTTCTTCAGGTGACCATGCTTCCCATAGTTCAACATTTTGGAAATTTCTTCAGAGCATCATCAACAACTTTCTTGAATTTAGTATTATTTTTATCAGAGGATTTCCTAGAGTGTTGTTTACTTGGCCCATTAACAACTAGTGCTTAGGTGCTAACTTTGAACTTTTTTTCAAAGTTCTGTGATCAGCCTTCCTCCAGCATCATCAAATTTTAAGGATGCACTAGTGCTAGTAATATTTTGAGCAATATTATGCTACCTGGTCCATATTAACGTTCCTGACATTTTTTTAAGGCTTTATACTCAAAAATGATTATCCCCATCAATTTTATATACACCAGCAGATGAAAAATTTTAATGCTATGACATGAAGGGTTGCCTGCCGCCGTTGTGTGGAAATGGATTGAAATGCCGTGGATGATGAAGCAATCAGTAAAAGTAAAGTTGTCAAAGTCTTTGTTTCAGACTTGAAAAATGGACCACAAACTTTTGTTAAAGTCTTCGTGACAGAGCCATCAACGGTCACGACGTGTGCGCAGAGATAAGTGCAGGGAAATTTTAGCACCGTTTTTGTCACCATTCAGATTTAGCAATCCAACTTTAACCTGAATGTGATGTCTCCAGGCAAGTCAGGTACCACGCCGTAATTGAATTGAATATTCAACCCCGTCCTTTAGAGTGAACTGGTCAAAATTGATGAGCGGCCACAGCGCAAATATAAACTGAATATTCAGCCTTTGTTTCAGACTTGCACCCAAACATTTGTCAAAGACGTGTAGGTGGAGATAAGTGCATGGAAAATTTTGCATCGTTTTCGTTACGGTTGGGATTTAGAAATAGAACTTTTAAGGTGAATGTGATATCTAAGAAAATTAGATTTCAATCGTTTGAATGACAAGAAAGTAAACGAACTTTTACGTTTGGTGAAGAAGTTTGCATAGCCCGCGGTACAAGGAAATTGCTTTGTCTTTGAAGAGTGGCGGGTTCCACGTCGAAATTTACCTTAAATCGTGTAGGAAGTGGGGAAGTCGTAAAATTTGCTTTCTTTCGTTCCTTTCAATGGACGTGTCGGCGGTGAAAAGTTGAGAAAAACTCAAAAGTATAAGCATATGCTTATTTTATTTTTGGCCGATTACAATTTACAATTACAATTATTGATTCCGTGAAATCCTTATAAGCGGTTCAAATTCTAGGTATCTATGGTTACGTTTATGGATATATACATATTTTAGTGTTAGAATAAAGAGTAGTATAAAGATGGAATAGGTTAACTATGTTTATGATAAGTGTTAGAAGATATACAACAATGTTATAGAACATATATTATTAAGAAGAAAATAGTCAATCTATAGTGAGTCTTTATATGAGCTATTCAAGCAACCAATGTTAATCTTAAAAAATTATATAAAAGGTGTATTCATGTTACATGCATGTTGGACACATCTATTGTACTTAGGATTTATTACCATTAATGTATTTTGTACAAGTTCATTTGTCTATTTATGACAAATCCTTTGGGTTACATAAAGGTAGTAAAATATGTTGTCCCTTTTATTATGTTTTTTACAAGGAGATATGGAACT
>MNCI01037150.1:2684723-2702239 GCA_015680685.1 Gnetum montanum | reverse complement strand
GTCTACTGTGCTTAGCCATGCCCTTCCCATTATAATTGGGAAGTCCCCTTCGTTGTTGTTAACATCGATCACTAGAAAATCCGCTGGGTAGGACCAACCACACACAGTGGTAATAACATCCTCCACCAATCCTAAGGGAATGGTGATGGACTGGTCCGCTAATTCTAGTTGGATGTTGCTCTTCTTAAGTTGGGGCAGGTTCCAGGCGTGATACATCTGTTGCGAAATTAAGTTGACTCTGGAACCTGAGTCAAGAAGAGCCCGATGTGATGCATTTCCAGCGATCTGCAAATAAATAAAGGGACTCCCAGGGTCAATTAGTTTCCTGGGAAGGTGGCCTACCTTGATCTAGTTAGTTAGGGTATGTGTTAACATAATCGTATGCGTTACACTCCCTTGGACTGAAGGGTTCTCCTAAGCGTTAGTGGTTAGAGGCCTATACATGTACCCGTCCGCTTGTTGTTGCGAGATTTTGTCTGGGATCCTAGTTCTAGAAAAGGATCTCTTTTTTGTACAGTTGTCGCCAGAACTAGTACCCGGTTGGATATTTACAGGCTGAATATTTACAACTCTCGCGGCGTTACGTTGCTGCGGTTGGGTAGGAAATTCCCCTTACATTGTTGGAGCAGGAGGTGTTATGGGAACTACCTGAGGAAGAGGTGTAGGAGGAGTTAGAGGATGGAAGGAATGTGAGGTGTATCTCGGAGGAGAAGGAGTCCTTTTGAAGTATTCCCAAGCTTGGTAGTGACGTTGGGGGGTAGTGTGACCCATAGAGTCACCTGGAGAAACCAGTTGCTGCACATAATATCTATGAGAATCAGGCTGCCGGTAAGGGTATTGATGAGTTGGCGGTGGCATCCCCCATGACTGTGGGTATTGCCACTGCTGATGTTGTCCAATGGGCTATGGAGACGTTCCACTTGGATAATATGTCAAGGGTTGGTGGAACTGCCTTGGGTTACCTTGTGGATAAGGTAACCTTCGGGGTGTTTGCCATTGATTAAGTCTTGGATTTAATGCATACACCCCAGACTCCTGCAGATGTGAGATATTTGGGCAACATCCCTTAGGATGGTCATAATAGCAGACCTCACATCCACCATCATCGTCTGAATCAGAATTTTCAGCCTCATCGGAGATAGGAATTTTTTCCTTACCCTTGTTATGTGCAGGGTTAAAGTTTCTCCGCGTGTTTTTGCCTTTGTCACTACTTTGCTCAACCTTAGACTCTTCTACAATTTTCAAGACTGTTTCTATTCTTGAGTCTAAGGAATCCCACATTTGGTCTACCTTAGCCGATACCTCGAATGTTAACTTTTGGATCGGCACGGTTTTCTGGTTCACCAACTCTTCGAGTGGTGACTCATCCTCCTCATCATAGAATTTCACTCCCTTCTTGCGAAGAGAGGGATCGCGGTTGTGTTCTTCCACACTTTCTCTTTTCCGTAGCTCACCCTCTTCTTGCGCTACTTGTTCCAACAAAACTTCAACTTCATGGGCTCTTAGTTGGGATATTCTCCCTTGGGTGTAAGTCCTAAGAGCTCTTCTCGTTTCATTTCTTAGCCCATCCACGATGTGGCGAAGTTGATCCCGCTTAGCCTACCCATGGCCCGAGCAACGATGTAACAGTGTATAGTAATGGGCCATGGCAGCATCTAAAGATTCATAAGCACCTTGTTTCCAGCCTTAGATCTGCTTACGCAAGTTGGACACTCTGGAGTACATTTGATATTTGTTGTTGAACAATTCAAGCATCGTACTCCACCTCCTGATGGTTTCTAGTTCTAAGGACCGGTACTAGCTCTCTGCTTCTCTTATGAGTGTCCTTGGGAACAGCTTGAGTTTCTGCCACTCATTATCAATGTTCTGCAAGGCACAGGCATCGTGGAATGCCTGTAAATGATGTTGAGGATCAGCGTTGTATCCCCCTTCAAAACGTGGGATATTATTTATGTCCAAACGCTTGATCCTACTATCTTTTAGGTGCCTTGTGGGGATCCTAACTGCCTCTCTAATATCTAGCATGCTTCGGGTTGCGAGTAGGGGTTCGTCATGATCGTCTCTTTCATGACGTCTGATATGTCTACGTGGTGGTTCCCTACTCTCCCTACGTCCTTGCCCATGTCCTAACTCCTCTCGACCTTCCTGTCGAGGCATTTCATTTTCCCTTTTAATTTTACTTTCCCCGTTATGCTCCCGATGGTTGCGCCCAGATGTGGAAGGAGAGTGTGAATGGTGAGATGAAGGAGAAGAGGAAGGTGATCCATCACCGTGGCGATGTTTCTTACTTTCTCTTCGGCTGCTTCGGCCCCGATCGTTGTGAAGATCCAAGTGTCTATCATTAGTGTGAGTGATTGTTCCTGCTGTGAACAGTTGGTGCTCACGGGGATCAGAGCCTGGAATATGTATCGTTGATCTTAGGCCCTGATGCCTAACCTCTTCACTAGAGTGAGGAGGAGGAACATCATTTTCTAAGAAACCCATTGTGAGGGGTTCCATATCTCCTATTTGACTAATGACGTGGGGAACCTTGCCCTTCAATAATGAATGTTGGCTCTCCTGTCTTGCATCCCGAATATGTTGGGCATTTGTGGGATGATAATCCCTTATATCATAATCATCCAGAACGTATTCCGCTAACAGTTCTTTTATGTCAATCTGTGCTAAGGCACGGAAAAGCATGTTAGAGGCAGCTCTATCTGGAGGTAACACGATGTTACCTTGCAGATCTCTCCATCGCAGTTGTTCATCTTGATGAAGAATAAAAGTAAATTCAGGGACATACTCATCAGGATGAGTATATGTGACCTTGGATTGTTTAGGCCCTGGCTGATTTTGATTATGCGTCTGATGCTGACTATCTCCTGTGTTGTCCTTAGGTGAGTTGATTTCATGAGAAGACGCCATTTCTAATGGTGTGCTAATTACCGTTATTTATGTTCTTGATTAACTGATTAACCCAAAGGTTCGTTGATGCTCACAACGATGTGAGTGATATCCTTTATGTTCAATTGGCATAAAAAACACTTAGTCCCCAGCAACGGCACCAATGATGAGTAGCGAGGTACCCCTACACTCAAGCATACGAATACAAGCTTGTACGTGCGATTCGGTCGAACTCCGCAGACTAAATGCCTTAACACCACAAGAAACACTTGGGGTTAATTGTTCGTTGTCTTCCCAGGCTTGCTTGTATGTGTCACGGTGTATGGTTAAGCAAGTTTGAGGTATATGATTTTTTTGGTATTTTTCGGTTTATCACCTATGCTATGAGAGAAAGGGTTGAGAAACTAAGCTAACTCTAACTAATGTCCTAAGTCTAAATTAACTAGCGTCAGCATCCGTTCCCACTTACTAGACACACCCTGAACTATGGAACTGTGGCTACCAAACGCTAATCGTTACTGGGATCACCACACGTAACGAAAGTGCTCGAAGTGGTCGTACTGAGGCACCTATTTAGCCTAAGTGTGGTAAGCAGCCGATTCCTTGGCTAGCCGTACACACCCGTGGGTGCTCGTAAGCAAGTAGTACTTATCACACGTTCTAGCCTAGCGATGAGTAGCCGATTCCTTGACTAGCCGTACACATTGGACTACCATTGGGATTACCAAGCATAGATCCTGGAATACGCTACTGGGTTACCAAGCAATCCAATGCTCGTAATCAAGTCGTACTCACATGTTGCGTCGAGCAGCCAATTCCTTGATTAGCCGTACACATCCGTAGATGCTCGTAATCAAGTTGTACTCGTGCGCACTAGGAAAGCAATAAACAACAATAAATAAAACCATGTACTGCAAGGTTTATCCGATCAAGTTCGTCTTTATTACCGTACACAACTTGTGTTCAGGTTACAAAGTTGCTCGAATAAAGAGCCGTTCACTCTAGAACTCCTACTGTGGGCACATGGGAAAAATTCTAATTCTGGAGTGTTCAAACTGCCAGAGCTTCGCTACTTCTAGCCAGGATTGGGAAATAAGGGGAGTGCCACCTCTTATTTATAGATATGGCGGCGGACCGCGATATCGCGTACGCAATATCGCAGGGAAAGACGCGATATCGCGGCACTATGCATGTCGCGTCTCATCAGTGGCCCATGCTTCCATTTGTTCACACACTTGTTTTCCACATCTATTGTGAGTTGGTATAGGGATTGTGTTAATATGTTGAACTTTCAGCCACAACTACATCCTTTATCATTATTAGTGATGCATGGAATTACCTATTTCTCCACAATGATAGGTTCATCTGTTATGTTTTGCATTGGAGTAATAATGGGTGTTGGCTCTTATGTAGGATAGGGAGACATTGTTTTGATGAGGAAGGGTGTTGCACTAGGTTGGTCTTGTGCTAGTTTTGATGAGTTATTAGGTCTATCAATTTTGTGCCCATGTGAGGAAACTATCCTAAAAAAAAAAATTTGTTTCCAAGACTTTTGCTGAGAACTACTAACATTATCATTTACTTGGATGTTCATATCACAAGTGGCATTCTTCCATTGATGTTGTGGTGGTAATACTTCTTGTGTTGTTGGTGGTGACATATGTTGGAGAAAAGTATGAGGATACTGAGGATGTGATAGAGGATAAGAGGTGTGGGATGGTTATCCCATAGGAGATGTTGTGGGTTGATGATATTTGGAAGAGTGGTAGTAGTGATTTGAGTTACAGGAAGTAGAACCATTTGGGAAAATAGGTTGTTGAACATAATATTCATGTAGGTTTGGCTGACAATAAGGGTATTGCTAGTTTGATGATGGCATCCCCCATGATTGTGGGTTTTTTCACTACATTTAATAGTAGTGTTGAGGTTGATAGAAAGTCCCACTAGAATAATATGATTGTTTGTAAGACTATCTATAATTACCTTGTGAGTAAGGTAATTTCCTAGGCATTTGCTTTTACATGAACTTGGGATTCAGAGCAATGCCCTAAACTCTTGTACATGTAACTTAATTGGGTAATAGTCCTTTAGATGGTCATATTGGTAGATGTTACATGCATCATCCTCTTTTGTGGTTGAGTCTATAGCCCATTTTACTATAGTTGTTTTCCCTTTTTGTTAATAAGTATTCATACCTATTTTCTTTGTTCTTTTTCCTCTTCTTATTTTGATCACTTGATCCTTTTTGTGTTACCTTCTCCTCTAAGGTTTCCACATAGGTTGTAACTTTTTCATTCATCAACTTCTATGTCTTATCTATCCTTGCTACAAACTTAATGATAGACTTGTGTATTGGAAAGGTTTGTTGTGAAATCACCTTATCAAAAGCTACCTCTTTTTCTTCATCATAGATATAATCCTCTACATTTTCTTGTTTACATAGCTCTCCTTCTTATTTTTTCACCTACTTAACTAGCCTTTGTATTTGATGGGCTTTCAATTTAGATAATTGACCTTGGGCATAAATCCCAAGGGTCTCTCTCGTTTGGTTATGAAGCCCATCTATGATGTGGAATAACTACTCTTTTTGAGAGAAATCATGACCTGAACATCTATGTAGTAGCAAATAGTATCTATCCAAGGCCACATCCAAGGATTCATGTTTTTCTTGCCTCCATCCTTGAATTTTCTTTCTCCGGTTGGACACTCTCTCATAGGCTTGGTATTTCTTGTTGAAGAGTTTCAGCATTTTGGACTATTGATGGATTGAATCTGGTTTGAACAATCTATACAAACTTTCAACTTCATTAACTAGTGTCCTAGGAAATAGCTTAAGATTTTTCCACTTGCATTCAATGTTTTGCAAGGCGTAGGCATCATGGAAGGCTTGCAAATGATCTTGTGGATCAGAATCATAGCCTCCCTTAACATGTCATGATGGTAATATCTATCTCTATTTGTCTAATAGTGATGGTCTAGTCTATGCTCACTTTGATGGCTTTCATCTTATCTTTTATAGCTTTCATCTTATCTTTGACTTCTATTTCTATCTCCATCTTGATCCTCTAGTGGAGCTCTATCTCTATTCCTATGTTCATCTTCATCAGAACTAGACATTGAAGAGGAAGAGGAAGAGGAAGAGGAAGATGGGGAACTAGGATAATCACCATGGATCCTATATTTCCCCCTATGGTCCCTTAATTTATCTCTTCTAGGTTTGGAGGAGGTCCTAGGCCTTGAGTTATTCCTTGTTCTAAGACTTACTCCATCTCCTCTAGGATTGTATGCACCAATTGAATGTAGTATTTGAGTATAGTAAGGGTCAAAATGAGCATATGAAACCCCTACTTGAGGCTATTCACTCCAATTCTCTTCAATATAGATCCTATCATTTCTCTTACAAGTGTTTTCTTCATACAATGCATTATGGGTTCTATGTGAAGAAGACATGTTTTTAATGTGTGTGACTTAATATTTTTTTTAAAGATAAATCATTAATACTTTTATAGTGATCATGTATAATATAACTAATCTAGATAACTAGCACTATCCCTAGCAATGATGTCAATGACAAGCAGGAGGTACCCATATGTACAACCATACGAATCACAAGCGTTCATGCATGATCCAGTCGAATTCCATGAATGGGACTAGTGTAGCATCTAGATTATTAAGCATTGATCGCAGGACATTGTCTTCCCATTTAGACTAGTGGTAGCTTTGTCACGTATAGTTTAGTCCAAAGTGAGGCATATGATAATTGATGTTGTTTGGCCTTTAATACTCCTAGTTGTGAACATGATGAAAGTTGAAAATAGAAATCTAAATCTAAGTAATGATAGTGATGTAAATCTACACTAGCTTAGAGCAATAAGCATTTGGTCTTGGCATACCATGCACGTCTTGGGCTCATGTAACTGTTACTAGGATTACCATGAGTTATGCTACTGGGCAAACCAATAAAACTATTGGGATTACTAAACCGGCACACTTAAATGCTCGAAACCACTCATACTCATTCTAGTGTACTAATGAACAAGTAAAGTAAAATACTTGGAAATGTAAATGATTAAATTAAGAAAATAGTAAAAACCTATGCTAAGTAAAACAATAAAAATAAGTGGATATTGCAATGATGAAAACAACTCTTGATCTTTATTTTCAGTTATGAATTATGCCCATATACCCTTCACTTAGATAAAGATTTCATACAACTACTCAACACCACACTACGGACATTTACTCTCTATTGCTAAGTTACAAAAACAAACTGACAGAGTTCTATTACTAAATGACTGAAAGGTGTCCAATACATGGCAGGAGTATTGTATTTATAGGCATTTGTTATAACTAAGACATTGCATTTACAACATCGCAAAAATGGCTACAACATTGCATCTACAACATTGTAGATGTGATGTAGCATCTATGATGTAGCAACCAGCTGAGACGCATTGACAGAGATGCTACAATGCAAATGCGATGTAGCATCTACGACGTAACATTTATGATATCTTAGCCAACTAAGATGCATTGACAAGGATGCTACAATGCAAATGCGATGTAGCATCTACGACATAACATCTACGATATCTCAACTAATTGATGATTTATCAATATTCAACAAAGAAAATTGTTCTAATTCTATTGCTTTAGGCATAGCTCCTTGTAATTCACTCATAGTCATATAAGACTTAATGACATAATTATAGAAAGGATATAAAGTATAAAGATAAACATTAAGAATGCTATTTGGTTGGGACACATCTCATTTTGAACATATGCTAGTTGTTGTAAAACCCTTAGGTTGTAGTTACAAATGGTTTCTCTAGGTAATTTCCTTAATCCAATAAAATTACTAGGCAAGGGCATGACTAGTAAATTTATCAAATTGGGACATAATTTATTTTGAAAACCTTGATATGTACTAATGGAAGCATTTGGAAGTATAAGAAAGTATTAGGTTGCTTTATCTCATAATCTTGTCATAAAAGTTCTACATGCAACATTATTATTGGTAACTTTATAAATTCCTAAAAGAATTTCAAAACATTTGAGACATTGTCGTGCATCATTTGAAGTAGGATCAAAGAAGAAAGTGATGTTTTGCAAATGTTTAAGAATGACATGATAATGTATGATGTTGAAAGAATTGTTAACCAAAAGAGTAGGGAGTGGGTTGGTTGCCATCTTAGTTTTAGTTTTCTTATGTATATAAGCAGTAAAATAACAAGCTATTTCTCTTTTCTGGTTAAATTGATAGGTAGTTGGTTGGTTTGGATTGGGGTGAGACGTCTCCTTAGAAATGAGTCATGGAAAGTCTCTTCACTCATAAAACAAATAGATCGTAAAATATAAATCTTGATAAACTTTTATAGTCACAATTTATGTAAAATAAAAGCAAATAGGACAATAACTTAAATTGTAAAAACTAAAATGAAATGACAATGAAAATAGATATAAAAGAAAGAATATTTACCTTAGACTTTAAGAAAAATAAACCTGACATAAAATGATATTTAAGGATAATAAAATTAAAACCGTTCACTTTGCCAAAGTTAAGACTAATGTGAGAATGGCCAAATGAAACAAAAATTAAATAAGAAAACCAAGCCTTCCTATTAACACTAGAAAGAAGGAGTGAAAACCCCTCACAATTATTGATATACTAATAAAAATTTTAAATGCTTTATACTAATAAAAATTTGAATTGCTTAAATGATGACCCTCATCGTAAGACTTAAGACAAATACATAGCAGAGAGGGGTGAACCCTTGGGTTTATCATGTGATCGAGAAACTCTTCTCCATAAATGACACCTTGCTTAACTAATCTACTACATGTAAGCAAGGGTTTAGAACATATAGAACATGGTATCAACGGTATTAAAACTCATGCTAATCAACGACGTCCTTCTCCCACAAGTTGATGATATGAAGTCGATTTCCAACTTTGCGACATTGTTGTAACTTTGAAAGTGCACATGTCAGTGATCATCTTATTTCCCAAAATACGTCATCAATGAATATTATCGAAAAGGAAAAAAGGGGCAGACTATTTGGTAAGGTAGTCAAACTTAACTTTTGAAAGTACACGTCATTAATGACTTGCTTTACAATTCACATGATGTGAAGGGCCCTACATAGAACAGTGGAATGGGGTTTCTCCACGTAAGTTCAGATGAAGTAAAACGTTCAAATAAATAAGTTTGTACCTAATTTAAGTGTTTATGGGATCAAGTCAACCAAGTTTGTAACTAATCTAAGGTATTTACAGGTTGAAGTCAAGTTTGGCTGGTAATTTTGTATGGGAAGAAGCAAACATTTTTCATTTTGTCAAGCAAAAAAAATAAAATTTTTAAAAATCAATTCACAAACCTTGAATGTGGAGAGTTGAAACCATCCGTTAAGATATACAACTTTATGTAATTGCATGATTTGGTTAGCTTTTTATTACCCACACTTCAGTATTCAAACTAATTGCTTTTACCTTTTGATTTCCCAAATTTTGTATCAAATTTCAGTTCCTTTGATGATGAAGATCACCAAAAAATGATGAAATCAACCATCATGTGTGCGGCCTATATGGGGAAGAAATTGTAAAATTATCAAGAACTTCAAAAATTTAAGCCTTTGTTGACTTGGCTTAATGAACTCCATTTATGATGCAGAACTCCATTTACGATGCACATATGTGAACGTAGAGAAGAAATGCAGATTTAGAATGCTTCTCACCATAGTGAGACCATGGCTTTGATTATGAGTAAATGAAGGCAACAAACTAATAATATAAAAAACATCATTAAAAATATATCAAATAGAAATTTGTAACAAATCAACTAAATTCATAGATATCATAACATTTGATTTCAAGGTATGTGTCAATTTGAATATTCTATAATAGCTGTAATCATTTTGAAAGATGCTTGATTTGAATATTTTGCACCAAGGGTGTAGGGCAAGTAGTTAGGACACTTGTCTCTCAATTGGAAGGTTGTGGGCTTGATTCTTTATTCCTCTTCCTAAAGGAGTCTTGTGGTTGAACCACTTTTTCATAGTGTGTCATATTTATATTAATTGTATGAATAGGGGTTGTGCTACTGGTGACAAGTCTTCTCAATGTAAAGATCATGAAAGAAAATCGTTGTAAGTATATGAATAAGGGATTGTGGTACCAACCCCAAGAAATGCGGCAACTGACATGGTGACCCTTATATACAATGTAACGCTTACATGAGTGACATTTATCTCAATGAAGCTTTGCCCGCTTGCCTTGTGAATCTTACTTATCTCACGTTTCTTTCTTTGGATGACAGTGAATTTACTAGTTATAGTCCTCTTTTTAATATTTTTGCAAATCTCACCTCCCTGGTTTACCTGTCCGCCAAATACACCGACCCATTTGCTTTCCATTCTACCCATACCCCTGCTCCTGCTAACGTGAACTTCCCTCCCTCGGTTTCATACAAACGTCACTATGCTCTCTCACGTCTTTAAAATACCTGGATCTGTCCACCAATGCATTTGAAGGCACCATTCCCTCTTGTATAGGAAATCTCACCATTCCCTCTTGTATAGGAAATCTCACCAGACTTAATACCCTGCTTCTGCATGATAATCAATTTGAAGGATCTTCAGTCCTCCATTTCCTTGCTTACAAGCTTAATAAACGTGGACGTCCTCCATTTCCTTGCTTACAAGCTTAATAAACGTGGACTTCCCTTCAAATCTTCTGAATGGAACATTTTCCCTTTCCCTGCCTAAAAATTGTACGTGCGTAGCAAAATGAAGTCATTCTCATAATATGCGACAGTAAAATCCAGCCAAAGTTGGTCATCCTTGATGCAATTAAGAACCCTTCATTTGAACTCCTGCAACATGAAGGGGGCATCTCCTTTCGTTAGACCTCATCCGTTTTTAGAATATCTTTCATTATCGTATAACAATCTTGTTGGCAGTATCCCATCCTGGATATGGAAATTCGAGAATCTAACAGAACTAGATTTATCTTTTAACAACTTCACCGGCACCATGCCTTCAGATATTAGAAATCTATGCAGCCTGGAAGTTCTCAACTTACAAAAAGAACAAGTTGTATGGTTTACTGCCTTCATCCTTTCCTCGTCTAATTGAGATCCGTCTATCCCATAACTTATTCAATGGGTCTCTTTTGTCCTTTAAGATTCTTGAATGTGCATGGCTGAATCCAATCATATCTCTGAAATATAATCGGAATCGTACCATGGGTTAAGATAATGAAGCTGAATCCAATGGATTTGAGCCAAAATAATTTGCACGGACAGCTAACTCCTCTAAAAAACTTGTCCAATGATTGCCGTCTTCAGGTCCTTAACCTTGGCGGTAACCATTTCAGTGGTGCAATTCCAAATCTTTTAAAGTGTTCATGCTTATGGATAATAGATACAGGAAATAACAAGATGCATGGATCTGCTCCTAAGTGGATTGGAAAGCTAGAGGAACTGAAGATACTAATTTTGAGGTCAAACAATTTTCATGGACAACTACCTCAAGAATTGCTTATGCTCCAAGATCTTCAGCTATTGGATGTATCATCCAATAAGCTTTCAGGGTTTCTTCCACTAGGCTTTGGAAACTTAACAACTATGGCGTCTCAAGGAAATTCTGACGATTTGAATTCTGAAGAAACTTTGTCTTGGTGATCGCTGTTACCAGTTTAATGCAACATCAGAGATAAAGATGGACAATAAAGGAATATATTATGATTACAGTGAAAATGTTGTATCTCTAATGAGATGCATAGACGTTTCCAACAATCCATTCACCGGTGAAATTCCAGATGAAATAGGATTGCTGAACATGTCATACAACCACTTGAATGGAAACATTTCCAAGTCTTTGGCTCAGATATCACAGTTGGACTGTCTGGACCTTTCAAACAATTTTCTTAGTGGAGAAATTCCAGCAAACTTGGTACGGCTGTCCATGCTGGGTGTTTTGAATCTCTCTCACAACCACCTTACAGGAAAGATCCCAGATGAAGCCCACTTTGAAACGTATCCAGCATCTTCTTTTGGTAATAATCCAGGTTTCTGTGGATTTCAGATTAATAAACCATGTTCAGATGAAAAGAAGTCTAACAGCCTTGGCGTAAAAGCAATGCATTCCAAAGATGATCTGCATTATCTACTATATTGGTTAGCATGTGGATTGGGTTTTGGATTTGGGTCTGTAATTGTGATGATTTTATTATCATTCCATGCAGTGAGAACCCGGTGCTTTGCAGCGATTGATAGAATTATCTACTGTACTGATTTCTTCATTCTGGTGGTCCTTGTTAGGATGAAGTGTCTGTCCTGATTCAAGAAGCTCATTTATATCATATGTATTTCAGTGTAATGTATGACAGCTATAACTCAGTTGGCCAGTAGAATCAGGGGAATACCTCATTCATAGCGGTATGAGCTTGTAATCAGCATTTAATCACACTATATCCTAGTATTCAAGATACACCAAGCACATCAGAGTTAAACCGTCTGGTTATGTTATTGGATGCCAATGCAAAGTAAAATTCAATTAGTTACAATAATGTAGTCGCGTTATATTATTGGTTTTTTGGCAAACTGAGTAAGAGTCGTCTAAGTACTTATTTTGTCAAAATGACATTTTCTATGGCATGCGTAAAACTCCGTCAATTTCCAAGCCAAATTTGCATAACAGG
This sequence comes from Gnetum montanum, assembly GCA_015680685.1. Taxonomy (NCBI): domain Eukaryota; kingdom Viridiplantae; phylum Streptophyta; class Gnetopsida; order Gnetales; family Gnetaceae; genus Gnetum; species Gnetum montanum. The sequence goes on along the minus strand of MNCI01037150.1, from coordinate 2,689,654 downwards.
GATTACAGCTTCAATCCATACAGAGGAATGTTGTAAATGGAAGAGCTAAAACAGAATTCGATGCACTAAATTCCTAGAACGATCTCGACCTTTATAAAAAATTACAGGCTAGTAAATTGGAGGCATGATTTAAAATCCGACCGGAGATTCTTTCCCCTGTTAGAACTTTTTAACAACACCTGTTTGTGTTTTATGAAGAAAATAAATTGAATTCCTCATTTCAGCGATTATGAAAATTACCGATGAGGCAGTTATTCGGCCGCAGCGTCGAGCAGGAGCCAGGCATAGTGTCCCAGAAATAATGCTGCTGCTGCTGCACTTGCAGCACTTGTTGATGGTGGTAATCGCCATGGCCACTTCCGCTTCTGACTCTGCTTCTTCTGTGCTTCCGTGCAATTGAGATATCCAGGCAGGGATTCGATCCCAGGACGTGGTCATGGATATGAATTGCTGGTACTGCCCGATGCCAAGATGTGTGTGTGTTGCAGGGAACGTGCCGTTTGACGATTGGACTATTTCATTAACTTGATGTCTTTTTTGCCATTATTTCATTGATGAGCTTCAACTTTGAATTATGTGGCAGGAATTGTTTTGGGCATGTTCAACCTCTTTTGAAGAATTTTTCTCTTCCTAACTAAGGTCCAAACTAATACGTTAAAATAATAATAATAATAAACTAAATCATAATACAAAATAATCGTAGAAGCCATGCATTCTAGAAATGAATATGTGGACAACTTTCTTTTATAAATATTTTGATATAACCTTCCCTTACAAATATCTTGTAGCCTTGAATGCTTATGCAAGTATAAAGGGATATGCACTATTGTGTCTCTTTCCTGGGCTTAATCACAAACACTGTATTCTCTTTTACATTCTCATAAGGATTTTGAGTAGCATTTAAAAGCTTATGCACTATGACTTACGTTATTAACAAGTACATTGGTATATAAAAATAAAAAATATATATGATTATTTGAAGACTTAATGCTTATTCCACTAAAATTAAGTTTCGAAAAGAAGATGGAACATGAATTTAGCACTTTATAAAATATCCAAAGGAAATTTTACACTTAGCATATATCTTGCTCTATTTTCTCCTTTGTTTTCTATCTTATATCAAAATCCCATGGAGACATACCATTCATGATTGTATGCACCACCATCAAAGTATTGTCAACATTGTACTGCCTATACTTTGACATCATCCAAATCTCTATAAGGTAACATGGGTGAATGGTGTCGAATGATCCCCTTGATTTTCTAGGAGGAGGATTGTCAATGATAAACTTGATAATCAAGTTAGATGCTTGAGGCAACAAAGTCTCCATTATGGCCTTAGCCACATTAGTAGACAAGTGTGACCATAACATCACACTAAAGTTTTGAAAAATGTAGGCAAGGAATTAACTTGTCCTAGGCTGGAACCACAGTGATAGCTTTCACAAAGGCATATTGGAAAGAGGGGTATTAGTCTTGGGACGACCAATGTAGCATAGAATGCCCACCAACTCCACGATGATGAGAATGGGCTTCAAATAAACCCTACATGGCCAAAACAAAAACATTATGATTGATTGAAATTTCTTAACAAATTTAGAAAAAACATACTAGTTAGAAGTGAAATTAGCCTTTGTAAAAAGCTCTAAGGTGTTTATTTAAATTCGCTTAAGAAATTCCACAAGAAAGCATTATTACAACCTTGCATAACCTTACATTATGACCAATTGGAATTTCTGAACAAATTTAGAAAAAACATCCTAGTCAAAGGTAAAATTAGCCTATATAAAAAGCTCTAAGGTGTCTATCTAAGTTGACTTTAGAAATCCCATAAATAGCTTTTTACTTCATAGCCTAAAATATTATAGCCAAAATTTCATAGCCAAAATTAAGCCTTAGTTTAAACCATGCATAAATTTAGAAAAAGCATTAAAATTTGGAAAAAGCATATATAGCTACTGTAAAAAAAAAAATCTTTCTAAAAATAGTAAAGTCATTACTTTTCTTTAAAAACAAACTTAAAACATAAGTTTTACATTAATTTGACAAGAAAAACTACACATATCAATCACATCCATCCAGAATTTAACCTTATTCACACAATTTAGTAAAAAATTCATATGAGCTCCAATTTCAGTGATTTTACCATGGAAGGAATCATGAAATCATAAGCTTTGTAGCCATGACTGTTACAACTTGAAATACATAAGTGTTTTTACATGGAACATAAACAAATTACCAATAATCCGTAGCTGTTACCATAAATCCCCTTTCACGCAGGGTTGGTAAAACATTCGCCAAATATTCTTTTGAGCTTCAAATAAAGTGATTCTACCACCATTTGAAAGAATAAATTAAGACCTACACGCCCATGTTTGATAAAAATTCAAAACCCTTGTCATTTATGCAAAACAAATTCACCAACTTGGAAGAGAATCTAAAAACAACAACATCCTCCTTTTGACATAGGTTTAGGAGAAAATTCATTTTAAATCCAATTAGAGTGATTCTACCTCCATGGGAAAGCCAAAGCCAAGATCTACCTATCAATAACCAAAAAACAGCCAAAACCCTTGCTGTTTGCTTAGAAAAAATTCATGAATTTACAAGAAAATCTAAAAACAACATAAAAACCTAACCTCACTTTTTAAAGGAAAATAGCCATAACTTAATCGTTTCAAAGCCAAATCGAATGAGATAAAAGCTATTGGAAATATTAAATGTAGGGCTATATACCCATAACATTAAATTTCAAAAATATCAAGTCATTTTCCTAAGAAAAAATACGCAACATTGCTCACTTTTTCTTGGAAAAAGCTAAAAAGCTAAAATCCAACTTAACATAGCCTTAAAGAAATAGCCAAAACAGTCGAAATAACTCATACCCATTAGAAAAAACACCAAAATAATGGGGTAGTATTTTGTCAAAATTTAATTTTGACAAATACTTTTTCCTAGATATGAGAAAATGGCCCTACCCCAAAATTTTGGGAAAAAATGCATAAAAATAGCAATCCTAATTTCAAAAATTGAATCTACTAAAGCCAAAACAATGAAATGACCATAGATCCATGTAGGAACAACCAAAATAAGGGGGGATATTTCATTAGAATTTTGTTTTACCCTTTCTGTCAATGTAGATCTAAAATAAATGGGCCCACACATGGCAAGAAAAACACAAGAAAAACATGAAAAATAGTTAGAAATGAAAGCAAAAATGTGTAGAAATTCCTACCTAAGAGTAGCAATAGATGAGGCCTAGATGAAGATAGGCCTAGGCAATCCTTATAGGTCCCTGTCATGCTCGTCTTCCTTCTGAATCCTAGGATTCTAACTCTTTCCCCCACACTACTTTGGCCCCATGGTAGGCTCAACGTTGGGAATGGTTTGAATCTATGAAAGAATCGGAGATCAATGCTAACTGCAAGGAAGATGGGAGGCTTCCACACTAAAGATTGGTGCTCTTAGCAACAAAATTCTTTGCTAGAGCTCTCCTCCAATGTGTTGTTGGTGTAGAATGATAATTGTGATTGAAACTTGTGAAATTTCACAATAAAAACCACATCAAAACCTAAAACGCCAACTTCTAAACCCTAATTTCCCATTTAGTGCATGATAAATCCAAGTCCACTAAAGTGCAAAGGGGAAAAAATGCACTAAAATTAAAAATTTTAAATTTTTGGGTTTTGCGCCCCACCATACACCTTCCCTCTTAGCCAAAAAACTACATCAACGCTAAGATCTTGCTACTTTTGACACTTAGAACATAACCAAACCTTAACTCCCATGCATCCATGGATGGGTTGTTATGCCCAGCATGGATAAATGCCTCCCATTTTAGGAAACCATTAAAATATAACTATCTTACCATTTTTAGTAGCTACAATTGACCTTTTTAGACGCAGGCTCCCAAAAGAGGGTTGGACATTAACAAATCTGAACAATTTGGGTTTCCACACTAAGAAAAAATTTCCCAACATGGAAGAAGGGGGTAACACTAATTCCAATCCCCCAACACCCATCTAGCCTATGATCAACCCCCAATGTAGGCCAACATGACCTAGAATGCCTCTAAACACTACCAGCAACCCCAAAACCTCACTAAACCTAGTCAAAACTAGTCAAAACCTTGGGATTTGATGTTTTCATGCTAGGGGAGGCTTTCTCCATAATGATCATCTCATCCCCAACATGTATGGGTGGGGGGAAGAAAAAAATAACCTAAATTGACTACTTAGTGACCATTGCTCAAAGCCCAATGATCCCTAAACCTTGTTGGAATCCTCTAGAGCATTCAAATGCCCAAAAAGTAGTCAAATATGATATAGTATTGCCATCCCCCTCTCATCCATGCTAGGGTCATCATGCCTAGTGTGGAACAAAGGGTGGGGGGGGGGGGGGGGGGGTTGGAAAGCCTCCAAACTATTGGGTCTTGGCACCTAGAATTGATCGTTGACACTGGCAACCCCAAAGGTTGACATGCATGGTCAATTGGGTGTCAAACTAGCGTAGATCTAACCTTCATGATTCTTTCACACTGAAGGAGACCTTTTCCATGCTACCCACTATGAAAAGTAGGAGGGTTAGTGAGGAGTTTCAAAAATAAGAAAATAATAGCAAAATGTCATGGACTAACACCAAAAGCATCATAGCCTTTCTAGATGCCACTAGAATGCCAAAAATGAATAAAAATCAATCCCCTAAGGTTCTTCCACACTAGGGAGGACCTCCTCCATGCTGAGCATTCTTTCCCAAGCATGGATGCAATGGGGGAAATCAAAACTCTTGAAATTTACCTGTATTTTGACTTATAGAAGCAACCTAGACCTTTTGGAAGTAACCTAAAACAACCCAAAATTGCCTTCCTTGGATTCTCCATGTTGAGGAGGATTCCATCCACAATAAGCATACTATCCCTAGTGTGGATAGAA
>MNCI01037150.1:2668709-2684694 GCA_015680685.1 Gnetum montanum | reverse complement strand
GCAATGGGGTGGGAGGTGTGGAGGGGAGCTAGAAAACCTTCTCACATCCCTCAAAATAATTGAATTTTTATCTTAGAAATTCATAGAAAATACTAGCAATCCTATAGACACTCATGCATAGCCAAAATTGTCAAAAAAAGCCAAAAATCCTTCCCCCCAATATTCAACATTGATCATGAAGGCCCCAACATGGAAAAAGGTGGGAAAGCCCAAAAACTATCTAATAACCCTTGGAACGATCAAAATTTGACATCAAGTATCAACAATCATTACTAGAAACCTTAGAAGCCTACATGCATAGCCAAAAATGTCAAAACTTAGTGAAAAGTAGTGCCTCCTAGTTCCTCCATGGTGAGGGCTCCCTCTTCCATGTTGGACAACATGGAAGAAAATGGGGAAACTTTGGGGAAACTCCAAAATGTTCTCTAGACACCTCAGTCAAACATCCTGCAACCTCAAAAACCATCTAGGAAACCTGAAAAATGGCCAAACTTGACCTCAAACCCTAGTCCTCAACCCCAGCAACCTTGGAGGCACACATGCATGATTGATTGAGGCCAAAAGTAGCCTAGATCTAGGATGTATGGTTCTTCCATGTTTGCAATTCCTTCCTCTAGGTTTCAGAGCATGGAAACTGAGGGGGGGGGGGGGGGGACTAATTTGGAGCTCATAATCACCTTCGAATAACATCAAATGACGTTACATGTACTCTAGAACCATGCTAGCAGCTGTTGGAGCCCTCAAACACTGAAAAATTTATGCCAAATGGCCAAAAAATGGTTCCTCCAAGTCTTCCATTTTGAACTTCCTAACCCCAGTGTGGAAAAGGGGAGGAGGTTGAAAGAACACTTAGAAGTACTGAAAATTATCATATTTTGACATGGAACCGTAACCCTTGGCCCTAGCAACTTTGGAAGTTGACATGCATAGTTGATCCCCCCCCAATGCTGGGTAGTGTGTAAGCAAGGGAGGAAAGGTGCTTTTCCACTTTTGATGGTAAGAGAACACTCTTGGAAGCCAAATATTTATGCTAGAGAAGCCCAAGACCTCATAGCCTTAAGATTTTGCTTGTTTGACCTTGTTTTGATCTCTAAAATCAATTCCCTCTAATATTCCATGCTAGAGTAACTTCCCTAGTGTGGAAATAAATGGGGAAGACCTTAGATGCCCTAGAACATCCTTCAAACATATCCAAAATTAGCTAGAAAGTTGTAGAATAATGATCTATAGACTTAGGGGCCTAGGAACCTCATCAATGTGCTTTTGAATCACCTTGAATTCACAAAAAGCATTTCTCCCATCTTTCCATGCTAAGGATACTATGCTCAACATGGCTAAAAAGGGAAAATCCACTTCAACATGTTTTGACATCCAAAACTATCTCAAATTGCCTCAATGAAGCTAGGGAATGCACAACTTCCTAATCTAGGTTCCAGCTACTTGTTTAATCATGTTTGATCCTATTTTTGCTTAAAAATTGGTTCTCCATGCTAGCTAGTGTGGAAACAAGGAGGGAAGGCTTCAAAACCTACTTTTTGACCTTTACAGACCTCCTAAGTGCCCAATTTTGATAGATTTGGTCCTACACTACCTTGGGAAGGTCCTAAAACTTCAATTTTATACCTTTAGATGCTCCAAAACCCACTTTCTCTAGTTTCCATGCTAAGGGTCCCTTCTTCCATGTTGACCAACATGGAAATAAGGGGAGCCTAGCATGGAAGCCTCAAAACACTTGATTTTTTGATCAAAATTGCTTAGAAATAGCTTAGACTAATGTCCAAACTCACTTAATACCCTTGTATCCTTAAATCATGACCAACTAAGGCCTAAAACTAGCAAAACCTAACCTTTTTTGACCTACATTAGCCAAATTTCACCATATGCAGCCTATTTTGCTTGATATTTTGCCTTATTACATAGTGTTTTGGCTTGCTTTGGACTTGTGTTGCATTTTTGATTTGGTTGACCTTCTATAGCCTTTATACAACCTTATATGTTCTTTATTTGTCTTATTATAGCCTTATTTACCTTCTTTGGCCTTCTAATGGTATCAAATAGTGGGATTTGACCTTTCTTGACCATTGTTTGACACCATGTGATCATGACCTACTAATGCTTTAAACTGGCATCATAGTCCACCAAGACTCTAAACTGGCATCATGGCCCACTAAGGCCTAAAACTAGTGAAATTGTAATCTTAGGTGACCATTTTTAGCCTTGTTTTTTATATTTCCCCTTGTTTGACCTTTATGATAATTTATTGAATTGTCCCTATCTCATTGATGACCTTGGATAGCCTTGTTTACATTAGATTTATTGTATTTGCAGAATTTCATAGCATTTTAGCATTATTTATTTACCGATTGGATATCCCTGGATAACAGCAGTAATTGGGCCAACTCCATGTGTAAACTGCACCATCTTAAAATTCTCAGCCTGACCTCTTCCGGTCTTACAGGACCACTGCCTAGTTGCCTCAAAAATCTTACTTCTCTCACTCATCTTTCTCTGGATTTCAACGATTTCTCTGGTAGTTCAATCTTTAACATTGTCGCAAATATGAGCTCCCTGGTTCACCTCTCAGCGTCATTTGCAAACATATCTGATTTCATTCCCACCCATACCTTTCTTTCTCCCATTTCATGTTTGGATCTCAGCGTGAACCACCTTCAAGGTCAATTGCCAATGTCATTCTGCTCTCTCACATCTCTGAAATATCTGGATTTTTCTGGCAATGCATTAAATGGAATTATTCCCTCCCATACCTTTCTTTCTCCCATTTCATTTTTGGATCTCAGCTACAACCATTCTGCTCTCTCACATCTCTGAAACATCTGAATCTTTCTAGAAATGCATTAAATGGAATTATTCCTTCTTGTCTAGGAAGTCTCACTAAACTCAATGCACTGCTTCTCCAAAATAATTACTTGAATGGAACATTTTCCCTTTCAGTTCTTAAAGATTGTACCCACCTTAAAGGACTAAGTCTTTCTCATAACTCTCTTACCGTGAATTTCAGCAAAGGTTGGTCATCCCTGATGCAACTGCAATTGCTATCTTTGAACACCTGCAATATGAAAGGGGGCTTTCCTTTATTTGTTGCTCACCATAGGTCTTTGGTTTTTATTTCATTATCGGGCAACAATTTTGTTCGAAGTATACCATCTTGGATATGGAAATTTCAGAGGCTCAAATTCCTAGATTTATCATTAAACAAGTTTACAGGGTTCATCCCTTCAGATATGAGAAGTATGAGAAAGCTGGAGATTCTCGATTTAAGCAGTAACAAGTTGTATGGTTCGCTGCCAATTTACTTTCCTCCTCATATAGATCAAATCATTCTGTCCAATAATTCATTCAGTGGGTCTCTTCCGTCCTTCACCGATCTTCGCGAAGGGATAAGCATTTATTTGGCATGCAATAATATCAGTGGATTGGTCCCATGGGCTGATATAGTGACGGTTAATCGACGAGCCTTTGATGTGAGCCAAAATGAATTGAAGGGAGAGCTAACTCTTTTACCAAATATGCCAAATCTGGAGGACCTGAGCCTTAATAGTAATCATTTCACAGGTACAATTCCATATCTTTTAAATTGTTCAGGATTAAGGATGCTGGATCTTGGAAATAATAGCATGCATGGCTCTGGGTGGATTGGACAGCTACGTGAATTAAGGGTCCTAATTTTGAGTTTAAACAGTTTTGAAGGGCAATTCTCTCGAGAGTTGTTGATGCTGCAAAATCTTCATATATTGGACCTTTCATCCAATAAACTGTACGGCATTCTTCCTACCAGTTTTGAGAGTTTAACAGTCATGAATTCCCAAAGAAATGACGACGTCAGTTTTCTTGAGTTCTATTCTGTATCCTATGGTTTCTCAGGTTTAGATTATGAAGTCAATATAACTACTAAGGTGAAGCTTAACAACAAAGGGATCTTATATTCGTATAATCAAAATAGTATAACTCTAGTGAAATACATAGATGTTTCCAACAATCAGGTCACTGGTGAAATTCCAGGTGGCATTGGTGTGCTCAAGGGGTTGAAAATTTTGAACATGTCGTACAACCACTTCAGCGGAAAGATTCCGAAGTCTTTGGCTCTCATATCAGAGTTGGACTCTCTTGATCTTTCAGACAATGATCTTAACCGAGAAATTCCTCCAGAATTGTCAAGCCTGTCCATGCTGGGTGATCTGTGTTTGTCTCACAACAATCTCACAGGAAGGATCCCAGATGAAGCCCACTTTGAAACGTACCCAGCATCTTCTTTTGCTGATAATCCAGGTTTGTGTGGATTTCAGATTAATAAAACATGTTCAGATGAAAAGAATAATAACAGCCTTGGCGTAAAAGCAATGGGCTCTAAAGATGATCTGCATTATCTACTATATTGCCTAGCATGTGGATTGGGTTTTGGATTTGGATTTACAATTGTGATGATTTTGCTGTTATTCCATGCAGTGAGAAGCAGGTGTTTTGCAGTGTTTGACAGAATTATCTACTCCACTCATTTCTTCGTTCTAATGGTCCTTGCCAGGATGAAGGTTCTGTCCTGATTCAAGAAGATCTTTCTATATCATATGTATTTCAGCGTGTCTGTGTTGTGTGGAACAGCTAAGGAAGCAATCAGCGTGCCTGTGTTGTGTGGAACAGCTAAGGAAGCAAGATCGCAGTTATTGTCGCTTAAATTGCATGTTTTTCTCATCTTAATCTAAATCAGCAGAGGCTGCTCTTATTTTTAAGACTTTGGAAAATTGCACACCTGGAATAGCATTTTGGCTGTAACAGGGCATCTAGTGTTTACTCCCTTATCATTTTTATTTAGAGTTTTAGATAAAATTTAAATTATTTATGATTACATGGAATTTCAAAGTAAATTTCTGCTTTTTTCCAAAACACAAAACACAAGGATGATCCTTACCTTTTGTATGGAGCATGGAGTTTAATGCTCAAAAAGGGAGAAACTAGTTAAATTACTTAACAAGAATCCAACAAATGAAAACTAATGTATTTTACTTAAAGTTAGTGAATCATTATACAAACCTAAATTAAACATAATGAAAGAGCTCTTTTAACCAACACTAAGCAAAATTACCAAAACCTTTTCTCCCACACATGATCTTTTTTTTTTTCTTTTTTTTTTTTCTTTTTTTTTTTTGACAAGCAATTAGCATTCCTAAGTTCAAATCATAAATTAATTGTTTGAGTAAATCTTGTTTCGGAAGTGTATTTCATTGCTCCTTAGAGTGATCAAAAGAGTATCAAACATTGGGTAATATCTTTTAACAAGTCTTTTTAACTATTTTATCATGAAAAGCTTAAATAACAAGCCATCAATAATATTTGGAATAATGAGGTGTTAGCCTAGTGGTATGGGGCTTGGTCTCATAATCCCAAGTGATGAATTGTGTTTATCGGGGGCTATGTATACTAGGCCCCGTATACGTAGCCTTGTTTACACAGCATCTATTCTAGCCTATAAATAAGTGTGCTTCTGCCACACTTGAGCATCTTTTGGGTTAATTTTAGGGAAGCTCTCGCAGTTTGTTTTCGTAGGAGTTAGACTATTTTCCCAAGTGCATGCCCGCAGTGTGATGCTTGAAATTGTACAGAACCTTTATTCGAGTGTGATGTATTTGGACACGCACATGATCGGCAATAAAAATCGAGATTACTTCATCATTGCAGCATTCACTTAGTTTTAATTATTTAATTATTATTGTTAATTGTTATTCTTATTTATTATTTTCTTAGTTAATATTTCTTTACCATCATTTACNGATGCTCATTGCACTTAGGCTAGCTTAGACTTCATTTTCTATTACTTATTAGTTTAATCAAGATTATTTTTCATTGTCTCTAGGAGTAGCACTAGTTTAGGATCACATCATACACCTCACTCTAGACTAAACCATACGTGACAAAGCAAATACTAGTCTAGGTGGAAAGACAACGAACTACAATCAACGTGTAACTATCTAGATACCACAACTAGCCTATCCACAGAGTTCAACCGGATCATGCATGAACGCTCATATTCATATGGTTGAGTGTAGGGGTACCTCGTCACTCATCATTGGTGTCGTTGCTGGGAACGGTGCTAGTTATTTAGATTAGTTACATTATACAAGATCGTTGTAACAAAGTATTAACAACATATCTTTAAGAAAAAAAAGAGATAATAATAATTATTGCAATTAAATCACACGCAAATTTACAACCATGTCTCTTTCACAATATAGTGATAATGCAACATCTAGTGAGGCAATTCATTGGAGAACCAACGGAGAAATTTGGAGTACTCAATCTTATGCAAAAATTTCATATGTTCATAGACACCCCAATAATACTGAAGGACTCTCATCATCCAACTCTGACACCTCTAGCAAGGATGGGACATCCCATAGAATGAGGGGGCCCGTAAGACCTGGGACCTTCTCAATAATTAACAAAAATTTATCCAAGGATGATTGGGAGACTTACAAAAGTCATGACAAGTCTTCCAGCTCTTTCTCTTCCTCTGCTCCTTCAACATTAGGTCGTGACATGGATGATCATCTCTCTAGGGGTCGGAGTAGAAATAGAAATCGAACCAATGGGCAAAGTAAAAAACGCCAACATGAATAAAGACAACATTGTCCCAACTCGCAAACTCATAACCTACCTAGTGACAATGAACCCCTGCTAGCCACTAAGAGCCTAATGCATATACAAGAGGCTATTCGAATAGCCTGCAGGCATCGTAAGGAAAGTTTTCTACCCATGCTTGATTTAAACAACTTTCCCAAGTTTTCAAGAGGCTATGATTTAGATCTACAACAACATTTACAAGCCTTCTACGATTCTTGTACATGGAACAATATTGATAATGGGTGGCAAAAACTTAAGCTCTTTCCTATGACACACGTTGGCCAAGCAAAAGTATGCTATAGGTCTTTAAAATCAAAATCAATTTGAAGTTGGCTGACAATGATAGAACTCTTCAATGAAAGATATCAAACTTATGCAAGAGTGTCAGCATTGAGGAGACAAATCCAAGAGTGGAAACAAGCATAACATGAACCCTTGGACATGGCCTTAGAAAGATATTATGCACTATTAAATAATTGCCCAAGCCATGGGTTCTCCAAAGAAAGGCTAATGTACCATATCATAGATGGGCTTTGTAATGAAACAAGGGAGATCCTAGGGATGTATGCCCGAGGTCAACTATATGAGCTACAAACCCATCAATTCCAAGAGCTTATTAAGTGGGTAGCAAAAGAAGAAGGAGAAATAGCCAAATGGGAGAATGTTGAAAGTTCTCAACAAGCCCAAAATCTCAACTTAACAAGGATCCATGATCATGAAGAGGAGAAATCAACTCACTTCAAGGAGGTGGAATCATCTTTGCGAATCCTACAATCACTAGATGAAATTGAGGCAAAGATCAATAAGATGATGGACTGGGTACATGAAAGATGTGGAGAATATGCCAACATTATTAGAGGAAGAACTATGCCAGATTGAGAAACGGGACAGGACACCATGCGACAATTGAAACAAAGGGTAGAAGATAATAAGAATAAGAACTCAACTGCTAATTTCACATATCAATGTAACATCTATATGTACGATCACCCCAAAGGCCAATGTCTAATTTTGTCACATTTACATGAGCATTGGGAAGGAATGTTACATCCAAATTTCATACAAAAATATTGGGTTCAACCACAGTGGCAAAAACCTCAATCATGGGGGAGGCCACCGCCAACTAGACCATACCCTTTGTATGTCCCAATGCAAAATGTTTATTATGTTCAACACCCTATTTCTCCAATGGGATCAGCATTCTCTCCCACACCTCATCGTTATCATTCTCCTGAGTACTATCAACGCATGTCCTCTCCAAAAAAATCACCACCTCACGTGCCTTACAGTTCTCCTCAACCTCAATATTCTCATACTTCACCCTCTTCTACATTGCCACCAGTTGTGCTAGAAGGCTTTACACCACAGCACTAAACCATGAATGTTACTTGTGCTGCTACTTTCAATAGTAGTGGGAACCCTTCACAACATCGAAAGCATCCTTTTTTTAGGAAGGACCATAGAAAGAGACAGCACAGTTCTAAAACCATTACATCCTCCAACTTCGCGCAAGTTTAACGTTGTGATGCATCTACCTCCTCAAACTCAATGCCTCCTGTTACTCTATCTGGGCCAACAATCAACACTCCAACAACCCTGGGGCCCAATGAATATTGCCACATGGGGAGACATGTTGATCCTTGCATACCATCTTACAGTCACAAGTACCATAGTGGGTCAACTTCTTATAAATTAACCACATCTTATAACTTGCCCCACTATGTCGACTCTAATGAAGTGTGTGAACCCCAATGGGGTAAGTATGACCAAGTTCCAATATTTTCAATATGCAAGGATCCCCACCTTCCATATATTAATTCTAGCCATGCTCAATTGTTTAGTTATGGGGGGTATCCTCCATTCTAACAAAAAATTAATAAATGTTTTTTTGTTTCTTTAATTTTTCAACTTTTTGTTTTCCAATTTTTCACCTTTTAATTTATTGTTTTATCTTTTTGTCTTTGTATCTTTTTATGAGTAATCTCATCTACGAATAAAACACTCATGTGACTCGTTGGTTGAGGTGTTATTCTATGCTATCAAGTCTCAGGTGACTAATTATTTGAACAACGAGCCCATCACATCCACCCAACCATTCTATTAATAAGAGGTTCTACTCTGGGTATAATGATATTTTTTACATCATTAAAACTAAAAGTAATTTTGTGCTCATTATGCCCAGAGCAAAGAAGGATGGACTAAGAGGGAATGGCCATGGTGTGACATCAAGGGGACTTGTGGATTCTCTTTCGTGACATATGTAGGTGCTATCATGCAGCTTCGTTGTACTAAGATCCTTGTAGATCTAACAGAAAATGGGAGTAAGAGTATTAAAGACACCCAATAGAGAACCTAACACTATTCTAGGGGGTTCCACTGGAAAGACATGCACCCATGCCTAAAGGCAGGTGGCTTCTCTGGATTAAGTACTTCATAAAAAAAAAGAGTGTGTGCCAAAGTAGCCAAACAAAAAGTATGCTACAACGAAATTCCAAGTCACTCCTCCCTTACACAAAATGCCAAGTGATCATACGCCTTGCTGTCATGGTGCTCTTATGGTTGTCCATCATTGAATGAAATAATGCGATGTCACTGATCAGAGGAATGGACTTGGTCTTGATTTTGGAGCGACAAGCTAATGACACATTAATCATGCCCTACACTCAAAATTCATTGTGCCTTGAGTCAATTACCTCACATCCCAATCTTTGCAATCCCTTCTCTAATTCATCCCATCTTGTTGTTCATGTATTTGTGACTCATGTCTTGTGTAGCATTGAATTCATACCTCATCACAGTGGTATCTACATGTGTGTGTTTTGTTGCATCGGTACAAATTACATTTAACCCTTCTAGTGCCTATGGACATTTTAATGTGTGGTTACGCAAGGGCATTATAGGTTGGAACCTGCTTTGGGGAGGACCCACTTGCATGACTTTTGTAATTAGTACTTGTTGCACACCACTACATCATTTTATACCCTCCAAGTACTTCATTGCCAAATCTATTCTTTCCTTTATCATCATTTTATCAAATGTTCCTCAAAACCATTACGTGTCCTTTGATGTGTCACCTAAACAAACTAGGCCCAACATTAAACTTTTAGGGCAACTTCCTTGAAGAACTTTCTAACTCTAAAATCACACTAAATAAAGAATTCAACAATTACTTAAGGCAATAAGTAAGGTATGAAATAGTTGAACTTCTTTTAATAACCTTACTAACAATTGATCTTTGTATGATTATAGATGATCCTAAAAAGAGGACAACAAGGAGGACCTTCTCAAGGTGCAATTAAATGCCCAGGGGGAGCAGGAGGCACAACCATTCAACATCCATCAAGGACCTCCTATCACTGCACAAGCTGGTCAAGTAAAAGGTGGAGAAGCTGGGGCCCAAGCCTATCAAGAGGAATGACGACTATTTGTGGCATGACATGTCAAGGCCAATCAAGTATTCCCAGAGCTGTTGTGCCCATGGGAAATACTGACTTCATCAAACATTGGAACATTAGCATGGATAGCTCATAATCCTTAGATAGAAAAGGAGAAATGTCAAGCACTTCTTCAATGGTATCAATCTTAGAAGCCTGATGCGCAGGACAAGGGAAGAGACCCATGGAGGAACCACCACCACCAAGAACCATATGAGTTCCGATAAATTCTATCATTTTGTGTCTCTATCCCAATTTTGTCATATCCACTGTGGCAGGAATAAATTTCTAGTTAGTCAATAATCCCATACCTATCCATTGTGTATTCAATTGAGCTTGTTCCTCACTTTCTTTGACTCGAGGACGAGTTATTATTCAGTTGTGGGGAGAATGATGAATCATGGTTATCAGGGGCTACATATACTAGGTCTCGTATACTAGGCCCCGTATACTAGGCAGGCTGCGTATACTAGGCCTCCTATACATAGCCTTGTTTATGCAACATCTATTCTAGCCGATAAATAAGTGTGCTTTCGCCACACTTAGGCATTTTTTGGGTTAATTGTAGGGAAGCTCTTGTAGTTTGTTTTCTTAGGAGTTAGACTATTTTCGCAAGTGCATGCCTGCAATGTGATGCTTTTAATTGTACGGAACCTTTATTCGAGTGTGATGTACTTGGACACCCACATGATTGACAATAAAGATCAAGATTATTTCATCATTGCAGCTGAGGAGTGGTGAGGTACCCCTACACTCAACCATATGAATACAAGCATTTTCACGCGTGATCCGGTCGAACTCTGCAAACGGACCAGTTGTGGTACCTAGATCGTTAACCTTAGGTCGCAGTTCGTTGTCTTCCCACCTAGAGTAGTATTATATTTATCATGTATGGTTTAGTCCAGAGTGAGGTGTATGATGTGTTCCTAATTCTAATGCTTCTCCTGAAGGCAGTGGAAAGTAATATTAACTAAGCTAAGCTAGGAGGAAACGGTAAGAAAATCTAATCTAGCCTAAGTACGATGAACAGCCGTTCCTTGATCATCCATACACATCTTGGACTTCGTGCACGACTACCACTAGGATTACCAAGTGTAGATCCTAGGTACGCCATTGGGTTACCAAGTAGTCACACTTAAATGCTCGTAATCAAGTTGTACTCATTCCGCATTACTAGGAGATAAGGGTGAGAGAAACTAATTAAAAAAGTAGTAAATAACAATTAAATAAACAAAGTGAATGCTGCAATGATGAAGTAATCTCGATCTTTGTTTCCATTCATGTGCATGTCCAAGTACATCACACTCGAATAAAGGATGTCTTAAATTACATTCACCACACTGCGGGCAGACACAGGAAAATATTCTATCTCTGGAAGGGAAAAACTACCAGAGCTTTGCTAAGGAACTAAAACTAGATGCCTAAAATTGGGAAAGCCACCTCTTATTTATAGACATTACGGGCCATGATATCGCATACGCGATATCGCGATGGATGTGATATCGCATACACGATATCGCAGCTGATGGGATATCGCGGCTCACAATCCCTATGATATCATGGGTGTGATATCACAGTAGCGATATCACAACCAGCAAATTCATGACTCATCATACCCCCATGACTAAATGAAAACTCGTCCTTGAGTTACAAAGAGAACAAGCTCCATTGATTACACAGTGGATAGGTATGGGATTATTAACTGACTAGAATGGATTCATGTTGCAGTGTGGAGTGAGACACAACACAAAATAAAATCTTATGATTACAAAATGGGTGGAACTCATGTAGTTCCCAATGGCGGTGGCTCCTCCATAGGTGTCTTTCCCTTTTCTTGTGCTCCAGGTCTTGGGATTTGATGGTGTTGAAGTATGACCTTGAGTTTCTCCTCTTGTAAGGCCTTAAGTCCCTTGGCATGCTTGTAAGTTTGCACTTGTGCCATAGAGGCATCCCAGTTAGCCTTCTCTTTTTCTTTCGCCACCCTTTTATTCTCTATCAATAGTTTATTACATTGCTCAGCTCTAAAAGTGTCCAGTTGGTTCTGAGCAACCTTTGGCCTTGTATTCGGAAGGTTTAATACTTCCAAAATGGCTTGAACAGAGAAGTTAACAATCACACCACACTTGTTAACCATGGTGCCTTCTTCTTTATTGTGCCAAAATTGGTACATTTCTTTCAGAGAGGGTATCTCCTGCTTCTGCTTGCCCAGACCGTATGGTAGGAGGATCTTCTTAATGAATGTTGAATGATTATTCCTCCTGTTCTACATGTTGTCCGATAGGATCTTGTCTTCCACCTCTCCGAGATCATTCGATTGCACCTTGAGCAAGACCTTCCTGTTGTCCGTGTTTCGGGGCCATTTGCAATCACACGGGACCAATCGTTAGTAAGGTTGTTACCAAAGTTAGGTTATACCTTACTGCTTGCCTTAATAGATTTACTTTATTTTCCTGTGATGTTAATTATTGGAAGAACATGTCCTCGAAAGATTATAATGTTGAGTCTTCTTTGCTTAGGTGGTTTCCAAATTTAATTTTCTGGTATAGCTAAGGGGATAAAATTGTTTTTGACACATTTTATTCTTAATTTTATAAATAATTACCCTTAAATATGTCCTTCAAGCAATGATGAATTTCAAAAAATTTATGTGCTATTTGGCATGTGCCCCTCTCCCACGACTAAGCTAAACACTCCAGGGTCAAGTAGGTTCAGACAAAATTAAAATCGGAGTACCAGCGAGTGAGACATAGGAATAAAGCAAGGGTCTCACAATCGCAAGTCGTACAGAAAAAATTCAAAAAACTCCCCCACGTGAATAGTGGAAAATGATGGTAGGTGTGGCGAGGAGGTCACGTATATATATTTTCATCCAAGTTAGGGCATGTAGAGAATGTACAAAATTTTTAATATTTCTTTTGAAATTAAATGATGTAAACGAAGGACATCTGGATGATTGTTATAGGGTTCCAGGGTAATTCAACTAGTTCTGAAGGCATGAAAATTATGATGGTGTGGAATCAATAAGGACCTCGGATGGTAGAGAAAAAGACTATGTGATGATTCATAGGAACATTGAATCAGAGGGATAGTAATAAGGGAAAGAATATCATGAACAATACACTGAGGGTAATAAATGGTGTGTTTGAGCTATGTCATAAGTGAAAATTACAAAAGATTACACAAGTGGATCCTCCCCAAAGTAGGTTCCAACCTATAATGCCCTTGTGTAACCACACTTAAAGTGTTCGTGGGCACTAGAAGGGTTAAATGTAATCCACACTAACTCCACAAAACACACACATGTAAATATCACCGAAATGAGATGAAAATTCTATGTTATACAAGACACGAGCTACAATTACATGAACAGTGAGATGAGAAGAACTATAGAAAGGAATCGTAGAGATTGGGACATGAGGTAACTGACCCAAGGTACAGTGAATCCTACGTGTAAAGCATGATTAGCATGTCATTAACTGGTCGTTCCAAGATCAGGACCAAGTCCATTCCTCTAAATAGTGACATCGCATTGTTTCATCCCATGATGAGCAACTATGAGAGTACCATAACAATAAGGCGTACGATCACTTGGTGTTTAGTTCAAGGGAGAAGTGATTTTTTTGTTTTGTGGCACTTTGTTTTTCTCTTTTTTCTCTTTCTTCTTCTTTCTTTTGAACTTTACTGAATCCAGAGAAGCCGCCAACCTTCAAGCATGGATGCATGTCTTTCCAGTGGGACCCCCTAGAACAAAATTTGATTTTGAGTGCCCTTTTAATTACTCTTACTCCCATTTTTCATTAGATCTACAAAGTTCTTAGTATGACCACGTTGCATGATAACTCCCACAGACGTCACCAAAGAGAATCCACAAGTCCCCTTGATGTCACATCCTAATCATTCCCTCTTGGTCCATCCTTCTTCATTCTAGGTACAATGAACACAAAATTAATTTTAAGTTCTAGAAATATCAAGAATATCACTATACCCTCAAACCGACCCTCTTATTTGTAGAGTGGATGAGTGGGTGTAATGGGCTCCCTAATCTAAATAATTGATCACTCATGACTTAATAACATAGAAAACACCTCAACCAATGATCCACATGAGTGTTTTATTCATAGACGAGATTACTTACTAAAACGTGAAAAGACAAAAACACAAAAAGATAAAAAGAGAAAACAAAAAGTTGAAAAATGAAAAACTGAAAAACAAAAAGTTGTAAAATCAAAGGAAATGAAAAATATTTATTAACCCTTCTTGTTATTTAGAATGGGGGGTATCCCCCATAACTAAGAAGTTCTGGATGGCAAGGATTAATAAATGAAGGATGAGGATCCTTGCATGTTGGAAGTATTGGAACATGGCCATACTTACCCCATCAGGGTTCACACACTTGATTATAATGAGCATAGTGGGGCAATTTATATGATGTAGTTCCCAGATAACGAGTTGACCCACTATGATATTTGGGACCATTAGATGGTATGCAAGGATTAGGATGATGCCTCCCATGGTTGTGTTCATTGGGTCATATGGTTGTTGGAGTGTTTAATGGTGGCCTTGATAAAGTTACATGATGTGTTGGGTTCGAAGGTAAGGGTGCACCACAGTGTGGAACTTGCACTGAGTTGGAAGATGCAGTAGCCTCTAAATTATGTTGTCCCTTCTTACGGTCGTGTTTAAAGAAGGGGCACTTTGGATATTGAGGATATTTCTCACTGCTATTGGTAGTAGTAGCACAAGTGTTGTTCATGGGCTGTTGCGATGGTGCATGTACCTTAGGAATAGTTGGTGGCACTATGGAAGGAGGGAAAGGATGAGAATGTTGAAAGCTAGGAGGAGTATAAGGTGCAAAAGGTGGTGGTTGTGTTGGAGGCATGGGTTGATAGTTATGAGGAGAATGGTATTGTGGTGAGATAAAGTATGTTGACCCAATTGGAGAAACAGGATGTTGAACTTGATAAGCGTTTGGATTCGGATAATATGAAGGGTGCCTCTAGTGTAGGGATGGTTTCCCCCACAACTGAGATTGTTGCCACTCTAATCGAACACAGTATCTCTATACGAACTCTGGATGTAGTGTATTTCTCCAATGCTCCTATAAATGTAACAATATTGGGCATTGGCCCTTGGGGTGATCGTATAGGCAAATGGTGCATTCATACGTAGGATTGGCAGTTGAGCACTTATTCCCTTCATTCTTTTTTAACGAATGTCTAATGTTTTATCCTGCTTCTTGGGTTGTCAAAACTTTATCTCTGATGGTGTTGATAAATTCTCCACACTTTTGATACACCCATTCCAACATCTTATTAATCTTTGCTTCAACTTCTTCTAACGATTGTTGTATTGGAAAAGATGATGTTTCCACCTTGAGATTGGTTGATTTCTCCTTTGTATGATCATGGACCTTTGTTAAGTTAATATTTTGGTCCCATTGATGTTTTTCAACACTCTCCCATCTAGCCAATTCTCCTTCTTCTTTTGCTACCCACTTAATAAGCTCTTGGATTTGATGGGTTCGTAGTTCATATAGTTGACCTTGGGCATATATACCTAAGGACTCTCTTGTTTCATTATGTAGCCCATCAATAATATGATACATTAGCCTTTCCTTGAAAAACCCATGGCCTAAATAGTTGTTTAACAACGCATAATATCTTTCTAAGGCCATGTCCAAGGGTTCATGTTGTGCTTGTTTCCATCCTTGGATTTGTTTCCTGAAGGCTGACACTCTTGCGTAGGTTTGATATTTTTCATTAAAGGCTTCTACCATTGTTGACCAGTGTCATATTGAATTTGGTTTTAACGATTTATACCATACCCTTGCTTGGTCAACGAGTGTTATAGGGAAGAGCTTAAGTTTTTGCCAACCGTTATCAATATTGTTCTATGCGCAGGCATCGTAGAAGGCTAAT
>MNCI01037150.1:2591104-2668658 GCA_015680685.1 Gnetum montanum | reverse complement strand
GTTGGTTCTCCAATGAACTTCCTCACTAAGTGTGGCATTATTATCATCTTGTAGGAGAGGCATTGTGAAGTTGTGTGTGAATTACGTGTAACTTTTAATAATTATTTCTTCTTTCTAAGAGATATATCGTTAAGTCCTTATACAACGACTTTGTATGATATAACTAATCTAGATAATTAGCACCATCCCTGGCAACGGTGCCAATGATGAGTGGCGAGGTACCCCTACACTCAACCATACAAATACAAGCATTTTCACGCGCGATCCGGTCGAACTCCACAGACGGACTAGTTGTGGCACCTAGATTGTTAACCTTAGGTCGCAGTTCGTTGTCTTCCCACCTGAACTAGTATTATATTTGTCACGTATGGTTTAGTCCAGAGTGAGGTGTATGATGTGTTCCTAATTCTAATGCTACTCCTGAAGGTAGTGGAAAGTAATATTAACTAAGCTAAGCTAGGAGGAAAGGGTAAGAAAATATAACCTAGCCTAAGTGCGATGAGTAGCTGTTCCTTGATCATCCATACACATCCTAGACTTCGTGCACAAATACCACTGGGATTACCAAGCGCAGATCCTAGGTATGCCACTGGGTTACCAAGTAGTCACACTTAAATGCTCGTAATCAAGTCGTACTCATTCCACGTTACTAGGAGATGAGGGTGAGAGAAACTAATTAAGAAAGCAGTAAATAACAATTAAATAAACAAATAAATAAACAAAGTGAATGCTGCAATGATGAAGTAATCTCGATCTTTCTTTCCGGTCATGTGTGTGTCCAAGTACATCACACTCGAATAAAGGATGTCGTACAATTACATTCACCACACTGCAGGCAAACATGGAAAAATATTCTATCTCTGGAAGGGGAAAACTACCAGAGCTTCGCTAAGGAACTAAAACTAGATGCCTAAAATTGGGAAAGTCGCCTCGTATTTATAGACATTCTGGGCCATGATATCGCGTATGTGATATCACATCACAGCCCATGGGATATCACAGCTGTGATATCACGATCGTGATATCACAACCCCTGTGATATCACGGGTCTGATATCACAACAGCGATATCACAACTAGCATATTCATGACTCATCAGTAGCATTCACTTAGTTTTAATTATTTAATTTTTATTGTTATTTATTGTTTTCTTAGTTAATATTTCTTTACCATCATTTACTATTCTTATTGTTAACTGTGGAATAAGTATGACTTAATCACGAGCATTTAAGTGTGACTACTTTGTAACCCAATAGCATACCTAGGATTTATGCTTGGTAATCCCAATAATAGTCATGCACGAGGTCCAAAATGTGTACGAATGATTAAGGAATGAATGCTCATCACACTTAGGCTAGCTTAGACTTCATTTTCTATTGCTTATTAGTTTAATCAAGATTATTTGTCACTGTCTCTGAGAGTAGCACTAGTTTAGGATCATATCATACGCCTCACTCTGGACTAAACCATACGTGACAAAGCAAATACTAGTCCAGGTGGGAAGACAGCAAACTGTGTTCAACGTGTAACTATCTAGATACCACAATTAGCCTATCCATGGAGTTCGACTGGATCATGCGTGAACGTTTGTATTTGTATGGTTGAGTGTAGGGGTACCTCACCACTCATCACCAAGTCATAGGTTCAATTCTACTAGGTAGCATTCAGTTATAAACTTTTATAAATTTTAGGATGTACCTATAATAAGAGCAACAATTCAAAAAGAATTTTGTGTAGTGAAATTGAACAAAGGTTTATGACAAGTGAGTAAATGCTTTGAATAGATGGTAATATGTTTTGTTTATTTTATACATCTAGTTGTTTTTTTTAATTAAGTGATATATTTTTTTTATTTTGGGTTATTATTAGGTGAGACTTTAAAAGAAATAACATTACTTAGCATATTTATGTAGATGCACAACATAATGTTGAGGTAAAAATACGATAAAAAATAGTGTTATAAAAAGTACATATATAAGCTCAGTAGTTTTAACGAATATGATGGTTCAAAATTGTGCAGAAATGTTGATGGTTCAAAATTGTGCAGAAATGTTGCTTATCATTGAAGGAACAAAAGAATTTGCATTATGATTTTACAAATGTTGATAGAAATAATATTTATTGTGAACAAGTAACATTAGGAACTGATGACTCTTTATAGAAATTATGTATAAGATATCATAGCAGATTTCTTGCTAGTGCTACATTGAAGTATGACTTATCAAATAGAAATGCTGATGAGACTTATCATTTTTATAGCTATGATAGAAATCAATATTTACCAAATGCATATAAAAATAATAAAGAATCTTTGTATGATGGTGAGAATGTGCTTATTTATGTGTATAACTATTTTTTAAAATACAATAATATGTTATATTTATTTAAGACCATTGCTACTGGATAAAAAATACACGAAGTGGCAACTAAGAGGGTCTAGCAAGAATATTTGATAAAAAATACGAAAAACATGAAGTGGCAAACACAGAATATTATATCATGTGGGACAATTGGGCAGAATCGTGTCCTTTCTAAAAGCTTCGCAGCAATTGCGTTTAGCGATACGAGCCACAACCTCTGGCTTATGATTATGATACTTGCATCTCTTGTATCAATATAATTATGGTTCAACTAACCATACTTGCTCCCTCGACTTACCTTTTGGACACTCGCTAAAATATTAATATTCAAGATTAGGAAAAGACAAAAATAATTATGACTGATATCTCAAAACACATAAATACTTAACATGGTGCTCATTTCCCAGCAAGAATTCCTGTCTTTGCCGGCCTTTGTAGCCCAGAAGAAGCATTCTGGCACGGTGGCCTTCATCGATTACAGCACAGGGCGACATCTGAGCTACATTGATTCCTGGGTTCTGGTTAGATCTCTCTCTGCCGGCCTGGTCTCGCAGGGAATCAAGAAATCCGACGTTGCGCTGCTGCTGTCTCCGAATTTAATTAGTTTTCCCGTGGTGTGTATGGTGGTTTTTTCGGTGGGAGCAATCATTACCACTGCAAATCCCTTGAATACTACGGGTGAGATTGCCCGGCAAGTGAGAAATTCTTGTGCCAAAATCGCCTTCACTGTACCGGAATTGGCCTCCAAGGTCAGTCTTCCCACTGTTCTGATCACTGAAGCCGTGGAGGTTCCCCAGAGCTCTGGCGGCAAATTTTTGGCCACGCTTCAGGGTTTGATTGCTGGGTTTAGTCCTGGTGATGCTCCTGTGGTTAGAATTCGCCAGGATGATGGATGATGTTACCACGCTTCTGTATTCTTCAGGTAAGAATTTCAGAATTTACTGTTGTGGGTTTCAGCACTTGGTGGGTATTATGATTGTTTGAAACTTTGAATTTTGGATTTTTAGAATATGCTGTTGTGGGTTTTGCCCAGTCAGTGGTTACTAGGATTGTTTCAAACTCTCAATTTTAGGCTTTTGGAGAAGGTTTATGTTGTTAGAAACTCGGATTACATTTCTTTTGGGAAACAGTAAAAGCCAGTATCTCACATATTTTTGTTCTCTGTCGGGGGTCCGGAGCACATGAGTAGATTTTTTATAACAATTGTTAGTAGTTTGGGTTGACTTAGACGCACATGATAGTTATTAATAATTGTTTAGAGATGTGTCAGTCTAAAGTAGTTTATATCAAATTTTATGGTTTATATCAAATTGGATAATAGAGTATGGCAATTAATATTCATTACTACTAAGTGGCATTCCATCTAGGTGGTAACAATTATGATTTCTATTAATTATCCAACGAATTGACCTTAACAGAATATTTACCATGGTTAGGCATAATGGCTTATGTACATGGCCTCAAGAAGCTCTATTTGAAAATTCATTGCTACTAGATTACATTTCATTTGAGTGGTAGCAATTGTGATTTCTATTAACTATTAAAGGGATTGACTTTAATATAATGTAAACAATTGTTACCCATGTGCATGGCCTCAAGAAGTTTTATTTGAAAACCCATTACTACTAAGTTGCATTTCATCTGAGCGGTAACAATTGTGATTTCTATTAACTATCAAAGGAATTCACATACAATTTAAACAATTGTTACCTATAACAACAGCTCATGTGTAGGGCCTCAAGAAGTTTATCCAAAAATTTTTGCTTCTTATTTTTATCATGATATAGTTAAAAAGATCTTATTCGAGCCATTGGTCTTATGTTTTTTTTTTTTTTTGTTTTTGAAAATAAATACAGGTACCACTCGCATGACCAATTAGTAACCTCCACTCATAGGAATCACATATCCATGGTATCTATTCTTCTTGCCTGCCTAGGATTCAATGGCAAAACTTCCAAAGCTATGAAAGAAACATTTCTATGCCTGCCTAGGATGTTTTCTATAAATATATGATTTTAAAATGAAATTAATGCCCTTTTTTCTTTGAAATTTAACAATTCCAGTGAATATTATTCATACGCTAATCCACCTTCTAGTCAAGAAAACTATTATAGTGTTGTTCAAATTGGTAAATTTCTTTTGGTTTTCATTGAAGAAAGAAAAATTAGGTCAAAATTTTCCAGCATGCCCAAGCTATTCTAAAGCCTATGCAAATCAACCACATTCTCTATCTAGAGGAGGGAACTAGATGATGTGGGCTTAAACTAATACTATTCCTTTCAAGCATTTGGGAAGGAAATTGTTTGCATATATTTAGCAGGTTGTGATAATTTAAAGATATCTCAAAAGCTATATAGTAAGCAAATTAAATATAAGAGTGTTCACATGAATATCAATAAGATTTGTGCAATAGAACTCCTAATTTGCAATGGAAATTTTAGTTTGTTAGTTTGGTAGCACCTCTATAGTGACTTTTTCTTAAATTCTTTTGATAATGATATGTTTAAATTAGAATCAACCATGTACATAGGCCATTATGGCCTATCCATCCAGGGGCCTTCTGGCTTTGAAGAGTCCAAGTTATATTGTATGTCTTCCTGGTAGGTACAGATCTATTGGCCTGACTAGCAATTCTCTTTTTCTCCAATGGACCACTCAAGGCCAAGGGGAACACCCTTCTTTGAAATTAGAGACTGATTATAACTTAATGATTCTAAAGGTAGAATTTCATGGGTTGATATTCTCAAGTTGTAAATTTGAAGCTTTAATTATTCTAAAAATATCAGTGTTAATGAGTATAATATTTTGAGTGATGCCTTATATAAATAAGCATTGTAGCATCAAATAGATAATGTAGATATTGGGCTACAATCAAAATAATAAATAGACATCACATATAATTTTATGGTTGCTTATGTCCATGACGAATCATAACTTGATTTGGCTGAACTACTTTTTGATATTAGTGATCTTTGTTTCATTTTTATATGCTACTGTCTTTGCAGGTAGGATGGGAGAACTGGTTATAGAAAAACATGTTCAGTTTATTACTAATCTTGAAAAGGTGTGTTAGTGATTGTTCTTATAAGATTAAAAACAAGCATTAAAAACTTATAGGAAATGATAAATTCTTAAATGAACTATCTTAAGAAGAAATTTGGTTATCATGGAAACAGAAAAAGAGCTTTGATTCTTTGGCAATGGACTATCTAAGAATGAGTGGGCCATATTGGGGTTTGACTACACTAGGTCTTATGGGGAAGCTTGGAGATGTGGATCAAGATACGGTTGTATCTTGGATTTTGCAGTGTCAGCATAAATGTGGTTTGTTTTTCTTACCATAATTCTTTACGATAATTAGGGTTATATGCATTCTTTGATGAATTATGGTAATTTATTATCATCACAAATTTTCTTGAATACAAGAAATGCTTATAAGCAGAAGATTTTTTTTTCAAAAGAAATTAATGCGAAAAGAAAAAGATTGAATACCAGTCATTTTGTCTTGTTTTATTCAATACTGTCAGAAGGTTCATTGATGTTTCTCATACAGCTTGGGATACCATGAGTTTACTCTGGTTAAAAATAGAATCAGAAAAATAAATAAAAATTTCATCCAGAGATATGAATTGTGCATGTTAGACTATGCTCTCATGGGAAGAAAATTTTGTTTGATTGGACACTAATGTTTTGCTATGTTTGTTTATCTATTGAAATATAAAGAAAGGATGAACTTCATTTGGAATTGATAACTAAAGAAATATAAAGAAAGGATGAATTTTAGTTGGAATTGATAACTAAAGAAATAAGAAAACTAATGAAGACACACTGTTAGAATATTAACTAATGAGATGCCAAAGGACATTCTTTTCCAACATTGTGCTCTTGCTCGGGAACATCATGTAACAAATGCTTGTGAAAGATTGGTTGAAGTCTTTGCATGCTGAGAAAAATAGTATTAAGTATGTTACCATTTGTTATATTGTAATGGAAAATGGTTCCATTTATTTTGATATCCAGTTTAAATCCTGCATTCAGTCCCTATTTTTTCACATGAACATGCAGAATAAACATAGTTTCCAGTTACTGTTTTGCATTATAACATAGTCCTGTTTCCAAATGAGAAGTATTTTTTTATTTAAAAAAAACCTAATTAAATATCATGAACCAATTATTGATGTAATGATGTCAAGCATCATAATTTTAGCAAATCCCAAAGTTTGAGGGTTTGCCAAGAGGAAAGGCACCCAGTTTTTAATAAAACATGTTTTTAAAGGTCATTCATTATGTAATGTCCTTACACAAATGTAAAGAGAGGATTATGCAAATAATAGCTAGAGTTACTCCCTTGTTTTTCCATTATACTGATCACAGCTTAGCTAAATTGGGTGATCAAGCAAGATTCATCAGGGAGAATCAAGTGCTCAATATACTTAAGATCAAAAAGAAAAAAAAATTATAGATGTGTTTTAATTGGTAAAACCAATATTTGTATTTGTACATGCAAATGAGAAGCTAAGAAATATGCTACTAGAAACTAATAGATTTTGCATAGTAGTTTGATTAGATGATTAACCAGTTTAGAAATTATCAAACAACTTATATTTGATAAAAGGTTAATACTATATTTATTGTAATTTTAAACTTTATCCCTCATTTGTAAATGCCATAAATTGAAAACAAAAACATCGTTAAGAAAGAAAGAAGGATAATAATTATTGACAAGCACTAATAGTTTCTAACTGCCATGATTAAATTATAAGCAGTCATGATTAAGTTATAAGTAGTCCATTGGCCTATATAAGATGAGATTAGATATCAGTGCTCAGTTTAGAAAGTTCTTGAATTTCATCATTTTTAGCTTTTGGAAATACTTCTAAATGACATGTTTATGTGTAAGTAGTATAGCATTATAGTATTCTGTTTTTAAACAACATTTTTTCTTTGCCACCAGATACAAAAGCATGTATGATGTCATTGTCAAGGTTTGTCATTATAAAAAATTGAATCATTTCATTTTGTGTCAGGTGGATTTGGTGGAACCATTGGCCATGATTCCCATTGGTGTAAATTTGAAAAGTTCACATTAATTATCTTATTCCCTGAAGATATGTCACCAATGAATATTATCGTAAAGAAAAAAAAGGGCTAGACTATTTGGTAACCCAGTCAAACTTAACATTTGAAAGTCCACATCATTAAAGACTTGCTTCACAATTCACATGATTCTGTTCTTTAGAAGGTGCCTACAAAGAACATTGGGATAAGTTTCTTTCCATAGGTTCAGATGAAGTAAAACAGACATAGAAATCTAAGCATTTATGTGATGAAGTCAACCAAGTTTGTAATTAATCTAAAGCGTTTATGGGATGAAGTCCAGTTTAGCTGGTAATTTGGTAGAGTAAGAAGTCAAGTTTAGATAACTTTTATATTATTTGCAATGTAATAGGACATCTCTTGGAGAATTTTATTTTTATGTAACTGGCCCACCTGATTCCTTGACAAGATCAACTGCCAGCTTATATTATTTACGATGTTCTATGCTTCATCTTGATATATCATGTTGTTAAGCATTCAATCATTGCTACAAATTTTGTATTATGCTTAATCTAAATGCGTGACTTGTATCATGAAATGTTAAACATATCATCCCATCACTCCTCGAAATCCATCTAACATTTCAAAAAGTAGTGCTGATGATAATTTGGTATTAATTAATATTAAATACCCCTTGCAATATAGAATATGCTACATTATGATAGCTTTTGAAAAATAAATTTTAGAGAGAACTTCCATAAAAATAAAACAACCATTAGACATGACAGATATGTGTTTTTTTTAATGTTATGTGTGTATGTATATGCATATGTATATTCATTAACCTATCCAAGTATTCTTAAAAATTTTGTCAAATTATTTGATTAGTGCATTTGATACAAAACAGAGGAGGGATGTGATGCTTACAAGTCACGAGTGTTCCCCCCTCTTGACAAAAATTGTTGCACTTGTTACACTAACTATCTTGTGGTATTTAAAATATCACATGAAAAATTGGGAACCTCTAATTTGTTGTTCTTGAATCTCTCCCAAAAACGTTATTTATGATATCATCTTGTTCGTACTTGTTGACATTCCACGAAAGCCCAATTTGGATTTGATAACCTTATTGCATATGGTCGGTTGTTGCTATGGGATTCATTTCAATCCCACAATTACTTACAAAGACTACATACAATTCTAAATACACGGAGCATTTATCATTTGTAGAAACAAAATTCCTTGTGCAACAATACAAAAATTGAAATCTCATCATCAGAATTTACATGTGCAGACTGGCATTCTTCTAAGTCATTTGTATCCATGCATACACACTCATGTGCCCCTTCACTTGTCTTAATCACAAATCTGATATTTTCTATCACATTCTTGTGAGTTGATAAGGTTTTGATTAACATTTAAGAGCCAATGCATTATGACTTAATCTATCAAGCAAGTATGATAGTATGTTCCAATATGGGGCTCTTTAGTCTTTTATAGACTGTTTGAATAAAATTTACATGAACAGGTAGCATGTATTTGGTGGCTAAAATTTACCTACTGCTTTTGTTTTCTCCTTTATTTTTTTCCCTATACCTGAATAGAATGAAGACATACAATTTCTGATTGTTTAGAAAACAAGTGTACTTCATCTAGTAAAGTTGTGTGAAAGGTTTAGATTTGCACTGGAATATGTCTCTAAATGACTTTTTAAAAAAGAAGGTACTTCAGCTAAGTAAAGGTGTCAGGAAGGTTTGGCTTTCTAGTGGAGTATGGTTTTAAATTATTTAAAATCACATAAATAAAATTTCAAAACAATTTTCTATTTCTTTCTAAAAGTCATTTTAGGGCATGGAGGTTAATGCTTAGTAGAGAAGTGACATGTTAAGGAAAAGACAAAACACAATGATAATCCTTATCATTTAAGACATGGAGGTTAGTGCTTAGTAGAGAAGAGACCAGTTGATTTCCTTAGCAAGAATAAAAGATGAAAATCAATCATCATTATCATCATCTTAGCCTTGTCCCAACAAAATGGGTCAGCTACATGAAGTCTTTGTTTATTTACAATTTCTTCAAATCTAGCTCTCGCTCCATCGAAATGACATAGTTCATCAATATTCAAACTCAAAGAGCTATGCATACCCAAGAACATGATGGAGAACAATTAGTTGATTGATTAGTGCAATGCAAAGTTTTTGCTTCACATAAAGCTTCTTTCCTCTACGCTATCTAAAGAAGCATTTATAGTACCAGTAGGGCCCCTCTTATTTTCATCATGGATTTTAGTCTTTTGACTAAAATTTTAAACGTGAGGACATTTCAAAACCTTGAACTCTTGTGGCTTCGGCAACAAGATCCACATTTGACAAATATCTTCCCCAAACATGTCATCTATTGTAGTAACATTCAAAAAATAGAGGTTTCTGATGTGTAGCAAATTTAGTTTTGATCTTCAGGCTATTAGCTTGCCCTCACACACTTGTAAATGGAAGGGTTACCATTTTTTTTTCTAACATGTGCCCACTATTTTCATTTAGCTCACACACCTGTAAATGGAAGGGTTACCATTTTTTTTTCTAACATGTGCCCACTTTTCTTTCAGAAAGGGTCATGTTCTTCCTATAAATTGTTGTTGCCATCCCTGTAGTTGGCATGTATCCAATATTAAAGGCACTGTGATGGGGGGTGAAATTCCCCAAAAGTGCTTCATGTTGCTTTCGATGTTGATCATTTTTACCTCTTTGATGTTCACTTTTAGTACCTTTCCCCATTTTTTGTTGTTTCTTTGCTCTTTTTTGATTTTGTTTGGTCTTTGCTAACTTACTTTAGCTACTGTGTGCAATGTGCATAAATTTTTTAGCTTATAATATTTTTAACCCATAAAATTTTTAACTCTTGCACCTCACAAATTCCCTCACTATTCTCAAAGATCTCCACTCCCATACTGTACCTCAAATTGTGATCCTCTTCACTTTTGATGTAGAATCACTGTACTTGAATATTCCAACTGACGAAGGTTTGATAGGTTTTTCTACAATGGTTGATGTCTATTTTGTGGATTACCCACATCGTAACAGGATCTTTTCAAGGATTTTTTGGAATTTGATGATAGGATCTTTCAACTTGTTCACTATACTACTATGGGTAGCAATTTTGTTGTGGTTGATGCTCATCTTTTTCTTTGTCACCTCAAACAATGTTTGTTTAATTTAATGGATTGTGCACCACTTATCTACTAAAGTGTTTCATCAATGATGCTTTTGGTATTTGAAATGGTTCTCCTCCTGATGAATTGCAAACTTATCCTGACAAGTATAATATCTCTTTTTCCTCCATCTCTATCACCCCAACCATTTCTCATCCTTCTATAAGTAAACTTGATTTAGTTTTCTTCAAAGGTCATTCCTTCTATAATAATGGTATTTTTTTTACCTAGTGAAACTAGAAACCTTTGAACTCCTATCAGTATATTCCCCTCTTCTTCTGCCATCCCCATCAGCAGAAGAAGGCCTTCATCATTGTAGAATTGAAGTGGTTTTTTTCAAGAGAAACATAGCTTGGTGACTATTTCAATGCTAAGATGGCTCAATGCTTGCAGTTATCCTACAAAATTCTTGCTCCACTACTTCAACAAGGTTTCTTTATCTAATAAAGTTGCTTTCCTCCAAGCTATTCGAGAAAACATTCATAAGACCAAAAGGAAACCTCTCGTTTTAAAAATGGATTTCAATCCTTTGATTAAATCCTTAAACATGAGGGCAATCCTAAACCATGAACTCTTGCAATTTTGACAACAAAATCCAGCTCTAGTGAATGTCATCCACAAATTTGTTGTTTGTTAGAGAAATCTTTCTAAACTATAGAAGTTACTGATGCTCAATAGATTCAGCTCTAATCATTAGATGAACGACACACCCTCACAAATCTAAAAATGTAAGGGTTGTGTGTGTGTGTAACAATGTTGGCCCGTCGTTGTTCGGCACCCCAAGGAATTCATGAAGATCTAATGGATCTTGGGCGGAAGACTTGGGGAATACGCCTCAAGCAAGCAAGCATCTCATAGGTGAGTGCAAGTAGAAGCACTGCTTCTGAACGTACATGAAAATGCACCTCATGGAGGGTAACCAATTCCAAAACGAGGACCAAGCAAACAAGCACACACACAACCTTGTAGACAACATCGATGGGAGGGGAGACGATGCACCTACAAGGGAAGGTGCCTCACCCCCAGATCCCTCACAATTTGGTACAAGGTGTGGCCTGGCACCGCACCAAAACTATCCAATCTTGGTTGCCTACATATCTATGATCGCCATAGAATCAGGGCCATGTAGTTCTCCTCAGAGAAGAGGGGAATGAAGAGGACTTAGAAAAGAGTTGCAACGGGAGGGTGTTCTGTTGCTAGCTCGGTACCACCAAGCTGGGGTGGGTTTTCTAACACTTGAGAGTCACCCGAGGATACCTCAGAGTGTTCCATGGCCCTTGAACCATGGGGAGAGCCCAAGAGAACCACCACTCTGGGACATCTCTCACAATCCTCCCCCACACAAAGAAGCGACGTCCTCGGAGCGGAGCCTAGGATAGCTTCGAGTGTACACTTCTAAATGGGTTCGGAACTCCATCAACTCCGGGTGTCCGTCAACTCCTTAAACGCTAGGCTTGAAGGAAGGTACCAACCCCAACACCTGATACATCCTTCCATCCAATGCCTTGCATGAAACACAAGGGCAATTGGAGGAAGTCTGAAGACTTCCCTTCTTTATATGAGTGGGAGAGTCCAACCCAAAGGGTCAACGTCTCTAAGGTATCCCCTAGATTCTTCCCTTCTGAGGGTCTAGGGACATATCTTCTTGCATAAACCCATACTTATGGAAGAAGATAGCTCCTCTTCTACAAGTCCCATCGAGTTCCTTTGTGAATGTCATCTTAGCACCCCTTCATTTTTTTTGAGGGCTCACTAGGGCCACTACCCATGGTGAGGGACTTGGGAACATCACATTGAGAGGGAGGACATGCTTCGAAGAGCCATGTATCCACAAGCAACTCATGCTTGCCAGAACTCCATGTTCTGCTACTCGCATCGAGATCCATGGGGTCTCACCAGTGCAATCACCTAAGCACTGATTCCATATGCATTGGTACCATGCACATTCTCTTTTTCTCATCATGTTTGTTCAAGCTACTATGAAGGAAGTCAAGCATGTTCTCCGTTACAAACAAGGTACAAGAGCAGATCTTTAAGCTTGACCTTGCCGTCTGCAGACACCAGCATCGCATGCCTCAATTCATCATTCATCATTCCATAGTATTCCAACGAGAGAGAAGATCCAAAAATCTGTTTGGAAACTTCTCCAGGAGGCTAACATACAACAAGCCCCAACTATCATCAACACCTCATGTGATTGTCCAACATTGAGAATGCCTACTCGAATGTTAGAACAAGTGGAGGGTCAATTGGGCAGCCAACCCCATTACAATCCTCCATCACCTATCTCATATCAGCAATAAGCCCATCATCGAATGCAACCATAATATCCCTTTCATGGAGAAGGATCACTCACATTTGCCACATGCAAGCTATCCTTCCCACACCAAGTTATGGGACAAGCACCATTTTCTAAACACTAGGTCCAGGAATGAATATAGAGTCACCTCAGAGAGTAACCAGATCATGAATTC
Source organism: Gnetum montanum (assembly GCA_015680685.1). Lineage (NCBI taxonomy): Eukaryota > Viridiplantae > Streptophyta > Gnetopsida > Gnetales > Gnetaceae > Gnetum > Gnetum montanum. The sequence goes on along the minus strand of MNCI01037150.1, from coordinate 2,655,580 downwards.
TCTGAGGAACATCAATGTTCTCAGAATTTTCGTTTCCCTACTATATCAAGAATGACTGCCAGTCTCATGATCAACACCTTTCATTAGATTTTGCACTTGTAGGAAGGATCCTCTTTGGGAGGTTTCTTCCATAGGTAAGTATAGCAACCTAGCTACATCTTACCCATCATACATGCCCAAGTAGTCAATATAGCCAATAGAACCATATCGTGAAACTGTCACTAGCTGAGGGAAGACATGGGTTCACAAGTCTTTCCCAATTCAATTTTTCTTCCCTTGAGAACAACTCGAGACACCAAGCAGTTCATCCCTTTGATCAAGAGGGATTTCTATTTCATCTTGTGAGATCTGGTTTTTTTTTCATACATCCTAGTCAAGCCCATTTACATCAATTTGTGGTGGACAAGGCCACACCACTACCTATTATCATTAAACCCAAACAATAGACACAAGGCAGCAACATCTTGCCCATAGGAGGACCAGGTCCTCAAGATAGTTTTACATGGAATGGGCTTTCAGAAACATCATTTACCACTCAAACACAAAATGATTCATCCCTGAAGGGTTTACAATAAGGGTGGTCTACTAGAGAACCCCAACAAGGAAGTTCCTCTGAAGCCCCCAACAAGATCATGCATTGCTTACAGAAAGAACAATATGTACCTTTAATTTACATCCACAACACGACCTCACAAAGGAGGTTTCATGAATTTCACTAGGGTAACAACATCCTATCTCTTAGAATAAGCCCCACAAGTTCACAAACATGGGACCACTGCTAGGAACAAGTCCAAAACATCAACTGCTTCTAGGTCCCCCAATAGGAGACAACTGTCTCAATACCACCTACCTTATTATTTTAGGAATTGAAGAGGGCATCCATTGAAATGGAAAATGACCCCTCATAAAATTATGAATTCACCAAATGATATCATGATCAACTCTGCTATCCCACCAAGGAGGTGAGAACACCAACATGAATTAACATCACACCAAAGACATGGGACAATACATCAGGGAGGGACTGTGTGATACATCAGTGTACACAAGGGACAGAGTACACGAGCAAATTTAGCAAGACACCATAGCCTATTAGGCACAATGAGTCCCCTATCATGGAATCACACCATAGATCACGAAAGCACCAATGAGTCCCAATATATGAGAGCACATCATAGCTCTCCAAAGCACCAAAAGCAATTAGTCACGAGAGCCCACCATCATGCACAAATCATTAGAAACCCCCAATCATGAGAGCATCGGCTCAAGTGTTTTGAGCACATTCAAGTCCACCAAGCAAGGCCACAAAGAGATCACAAATTTCTGTATTTGTAACATCATTTATTCAGGGATGGACCACCATTCCAAAATTTGGACAACTGCTCCACGATCGCATCCAACATGGAAGAGCAAGTCTAGGTGCCAGTACCTAGAACTCTACTCAAATCCACCGCTAGACATCACATTGATTTGAATTTCAGTCACCATTGATCATCTGTCGACAAGATCTTTGCTAGTCTAGGAACACAAGAGAATGTGATCCCAAGATTTGTCCTGTCTCAAGGACGTTCACCAAGCACACACCATCCAGGCATGCCAACATCATCAAGAACACATGGCACCAGTTCAAGAGCATAATGGGCAAGAACATGCCTTGGTCTGTTTGTTACAACACCGTATCACAACTAAAGTGTTTCTCATGAGGTTTTTAGCAGAATTATACATCAAGGCACAAAGGCTATTTACAACATATAGCAAGGGCACTTCAAAACAAGCACTAGGAAAACACCATACATCAAGCTTGGCCTTGTCATAGGGTGTGGCATAGGCCTACAACTAGGAAACAACTGAGTCACATAGGCAGTACATCCAGCACTTTTGAGTGCATACAACCGAATTGAGAATACCACAAGGGTACATTTCACACACCCAAGGATAGGATTACATTCATATATGGGAACATACATGGTATTTGGGAATGCTACCCAGGCCTAAAAGGTTATAGGACAAACTACCCAAGCCCTTCCTAGGCTGGAAGATTTAGGCCACCAAGAGCATACCATGAAAGAACCATGTTGTTTTGAGAAAAACCTTTCTCTGTCATGAAGCATAAACGATCATCTGTCATTACACCACTGTCTCAAAAGATACATGATATACTGTCACATTGAACCCACTACATGGGTAACCTCGAACGAAAACGATTCGAGACACAAACGCAACGATCGAATAACGAAACACACCAACTAAGTATCCACCATCCTGCCATAGTGGGACCTCATTGCATTGGCCACTTCTAGGCCATCAGTATCTGACATGGCCAAGGATACCATTTCATGCCATCTGCTAGTCCAATATCTGTAGGGTCTAGGACAGATCACCATCCTTTGTTAGTGCTCCCCCAACATAGAGGCAAACAAATCATAATGTACCTGCTGATCCATCACAGCCAAGGTACTGATAAATTCGCAACCCAATGTTGGGATTCTTAGACCAAATAATTAGTTCATTAAGGTCTCAAGAGCACATATCTTCCCCATAGACATAGTGTTCACAGAATCAATTGAGGTCACCATTGGCTACATCTTTGTAACCGTGCTACCTGCAAACACTGAGACACAAGCTCAAAAATATAGAATTTATCAGGAACACGATTAGCACATCAGCCTCATATACAACTGTCAAGCATGATCATATAACAAGGTCATATCACTCTTGCACATAATAAAAATCAAGACCTTAACAACATGCATAGAGATAAATCATGCAAAACATTGATGGATGAATTACATCCCCACTCGAAGAAACAATTTCATCATGAGGCACACCAAGAGAGAGATAGCACACTCTTAGAATTTCAAGATTCATACACAACAATCATTCCCAGCAACTAACACTGGCCTCAAGCAGGACCAAAATCTCAACACAATCGTATGAGTCATGGGAAATAGACAATCATCATCTCAACCTAAAAATAAGGGGAAGACCAAGGTCTATCCAACAACAAGTCTACATCAAACTAGTTCTCGCAACAACGAGCAACATCACGAAGGATGCGTTCACAAGAAGACTCTCATTAAAAGAGGTGTGGTCTCAACAAGAACCAACAATAGGATAACCCACACTAGTAGTCTTCGAATCAAAGTGAGCAAGAAATGTCACCAATCAAAATAGTGATGCCACGAGCACAAGGGAAACACCACTAGCTCAACAAGGAGCACAACTCGCAAGGATCAGCAATAAGGGCAATCATGCCTCATGCACAAGAAGTTGTCGAACAAGACAACAACCATTTGGCTTTGGGATGGCACAAAACAACCAATGAATCCTCAACGTTCTCAACAATAAGTCATCATACTGCGTAAAACATCAAGCCTTGCGTTACGAATGAGACGACCAAGATTAAACACATGAAAAATTTGAAAGCGTGACCAAGAAGACACACATACACAAACAGACCAACATACAATCGCAAACACGAGCGTATGAAGTCTACCGGCAATAGTCTTAATCCACCCAGAACAAGGCTCACCAAGAGCACAGGTCTGAAGGACCTCCATCTTGAGGTGCCTGGGAACCATCCTATCCCAATTTGTATTTTCCCATACTCATTGTATCTAGGGTGAGTGGAAGTGCAGGGATATCATATCTTGCACAATTCAACAAATTCCATCTCAAAACATGTCATTTGGGTGGAAACCGAAGTGGAGACTTGGTCTGATTCATCCCAAATGAATCACTGGAGACTTGAGATGGGAGTGCCTTAAGCAACAGAATTCCTGAGTTGCCAGTAGAACTCCTCTCAACCATATCGCATACAATCACAACTAGTCCAACCACAAGTAAACAAGTGGAGGACACCACCAAGACACCATCATTTACATCCTCAAAGAAAGTAACATACATCAGTAGCTCAAAATTTATCTGTCCCCTCATGAAGAGTGGATAACATTGCCATCAATAAACTCTTCAAAAATACATAAGGATATGACCCTAGATCACCTAGGTATCAATTTGAAGGGACCATTAACCAAACAAGCTCAATGGAGTAACAAAACCAAAGAGCACAACCATATCACAACACAATTTCAAAAACGCTTTGATACCATCTGTAACAACGTTGCCTCGTCGTTGTCTGGCACCCCAAGGAATTCACGAAGATCCAATGGATCTAGGACGGAAGACCTGGGGAATACGCCTCAAGCAAGCAAGCATCTCATAGGTGAGTGCAAGCAGAAGCATTGCTTCTGAACATACATGACAATGCACCTCATGGAGGGTAACCAATTCCAAAATGAGGACTAAGCAAACAAGCACACACACAACCTTGTAGACAACATCGGTGGGAGGGGAGACGATGCACCTACAAGGGAAGGTGCCTCACCCCCAGATCCCTCACAATTTGGTACAAGGTGTGGCCTGGCACCGCACCAAAACTATCTAGTCTTGGCTGCCTACATATCTACGACCATCGTAGAATCAGGGCTATGTAGTTCTCCTCAGAGAAGAGGGGAATGAAGAGGATTAAGAAGAGAGTTCCAACGGGAGGGTGTCCTGTTGCTAGCTTGGTACCACCAAGCTGGGGTGGGTTTTCTAACACTTGAGAGTCACCTGAGGATGCCTCAGAGTGTTCCATGGCCCCCGAACCATGGGGAGAGCCCAAGAGAACCACCACTCTGGGACATCTCTCACAGTGTGTGTTGTTTTCTTCTGGAACTCTAAACATGTGCCAACTTGTTTTCTTCAAAAAGGGCTACTTCCTATAAAAACTCGGTTGCCATCCCTGCTTTGGCACACATCTAGCATTTTCCCAAAGCATGCTGATGACAGGTGAAATTCCCTAAAAGTAATTTGTGTTCTAATGTTTGTCATTTGTGTAGTTTAATTTAACAATTTTTTTAGTCTATTTTCTTTTTTTTTTCTTTTTGGAAGTTTTTTTTCTTTTTTGCTTGACTCACTTTAGCTGTTGCATGCGATCAACTAAAATTTTTTTCTGTACAAAAATTTCTTAAAGCTAAATAAAAATCAATATATTTTACAAACGCTTTATATTTTCCATAAATGTTAGGAAACCAATATACAAATCTAGATTAAACATAATGAAATAACTTTTTTTCCACTGTTAAAAACCAAATTATCAAAATCTTTATTTTTTTAAACCATGCATTTTCATTTCTTTCTAGGTACCTAGTGCTCTTAGGTTCAAACCAAAAGCACATTTTCTCAGTCTCATTTTTTTTACCAACTATTAATCAATCTCTCACTCATCTCAATTTGGAATTCATTGACTTCTTTGGAGCTCCAATTTTCAAGATCATTTCAAATCTCAGCTCTCTCGATTACCTCTCAATTGCATATGCCAACATATCTGATTTCATTCCTTTTGATCCTAGCAATGTTTTTCCTCTTTCCTTTACATCTTAGTTGCATACGCCAACATATTTAATTTCCACATATCCCATCTCTATTTTTCCTCTTTCCATTTCCTAGGTGGATCTCAAAAACAATCATCTTCAAGGTAGGTTTCCAAGGCAATCACTATGCTTTCCGTCTTCTTTGGAATAAATGGATTTGTCCAACAATGCATTGCAAGGTATCAATCCCTCTTGTATAAGAAATCTTACCAAACTCAATACCATGTTTCTCCACAATAATCAATTTGAGGGATCCATTCTTAGCTCTGTTTTGTTGCATACAAGTTTAATAGATGTGGATTTTTCTTCATATCTTTTAATAGGAACATTTTCCCTTTCACTTCTTAAAAATTGTATAGGCTTGAGAGGATTAAGTATTTCCGGTAAGTTATAGTTCAAACAATTTGAAAGGCAAGTATCTGCATACACTTCAAATACTGGACATTTCATCTAATAAATTATTAGGTTCTCTACCTACCAGCTTTGCCAACTTAATGTTGAAAAAATGAAAACAAATACATTAATTGTTGTATTTCCTTTTATATTGCATTTGATGTGGGGATGTATTTTATCCCACATGTATTAGGATTGGGGTTTGGTCCTCATGTTTCCTCATAAATAGGAGGCTTGGTGTTTTATCCCACATGTATTAGGATTGGGGTTTGGTTTTCATGTTTCTTCATAAATAGAACACTTGGTGTAGCCTTTAGTGTGTGCTTTGAAGTGAAAGCATTGTATCAAGGTTTTACCTTGGAGACGTGAGTCTTGTTGGTGTTGATTTGAGATCTATTGGAATAACAGATTGGGTGTTTGGAAAAGTTACAAGGATAGCTTATGTCTTAAAGATTTGAGAAGAATAGAAGACAAATCAACATTGTTGTGAAAGTAGGGTAAAAATGGCCCGAACGACATAACTCTATGTGTTCTTGTGTTATTTTTACTATTTTCATTCTGCTTTCATTTTGTTATCACAGCAAATGTTTGCCAGAGTTTAGAACGTTTTGAGAGTGATTTATTGTGTTTCTTGACCTGCTACAGTGCAATATTTTGCCTCTAATGATTTATTCAGATCTGTAGGGTTTTAATAATTTCTCTAGAGCATTTGTAGTGTGTTTTCAGATTTGATTATAACAACTGGTATTGGAGCTAGATTTAAAGAGATGGAGAGGTTGCAAACAATGAAAAGATTGGTAGGAAGGAACTGGAATGTTTGGAGCATTTTGATGAAGGCTATTTTAGCACAAAAGGAGTGCTAAGAGGCCCTAGAACCCTCTCAACCAGCAAGAATGTCAAATGCTAATTAGAGGAAAATTAAGACTAGGGCATTATCTTTCATTCATCTAACCCTAAGCAATGGGATTTTGGCCTCAATCAAACCTGATATGGATCTGCATGATCTGTGGCAAATGTTGAAGAATAGGTTTAACAAAGTATCAGGTTTGAATATCTTTCATATTTATCAGAAATTTCTTAGATGTAAAAAGAGATCTGATGTGTTTTTTCAAGATCATTTGGATGAGATGATGGAAAATCTGAATAAGTTGGAGGAATATAAAATTGTTATTTTAGATTTAGTTAAATCCTATGCTTTGTTAGACTCCTTACCTAATTCTTGGTTTGTAATTGTAACATCTATTATTACTTCTATGAGTGTTTCATCTATGACATTTGAATAGGTTGTGTCTACCTTTCAGGATTCAGAAGGAAGAGTAGATGAGTCTTCTAGATCTAGAAATGTTCATGTAACATAGGAAAGAGGTAGAAGTAGGAGACGTTTACCAAGTAGGGGGAGAAGCATGGATAGAGGAGTATCACATGGCAGAACTCAAACTCAAGAGTGCTAGTATTCCAAGAAGAAAGGGCATTTGAAGAAGGATTGCTTTACATGGAAAGCACAGAAAAATAAAGGAAAGGAGAAGAAGTCAGAAGAAAGAACATCAGAGGTACATGTAGCTGATGAAAATGTTAGTTTTCTGATTCAAGAACAATATACAATGGTGGCAGAAGGATGTAGCAGTGACATCTGGTTGATTGACTTAGGTGCCTCCTTTCATATTTGTCCAGATAAGTCTTGTTTTGCATTTTATCATAAAGTTGAATCTAGTTTTGTATATGTTGCTAATGGAAAAGCTTTAAAAGTTATTGGAATTGGAAGTATAAGTCTGCAACAAGTAGGGATGCCAAAGGTGACAATAGATAACGTTAGACATGTTACTGAAGTTACAAAGAAGTTGATTTCAGTTCCATAGCTAGATGATTCAGGTCTGAATTTTAGTAGTGGAGGTGGACATTAGAGGATTTCCAAGGGAATCATAACCATTTTGAAAAGAAAGAAGGAGGGCAGCTTATATACATTGATGACAGATTCATGCAACTCTATTGCAACAATTTCTGATGCGGAAAATTCTGAAGTGTGGCATAAACGTCTTGGACACATTGGCTAGTCAAGATTAAAGGTAGTTCAAAATTAGACTCTCATTTTTGTATTTTCTTATGCTCAAACTGATTGTAAAGACTGTTTAGTTGGAAAATCAAGGAGAGTAAAGTTTCGTAGGGATTTGGACAGCAGAAAGAAAAATAAGTTAGAATTGGTTTATTTTGATGTTTGTGGTCCTATGACTACCATTTCTCTTCGTGGATCTATTTATTTTGTGACTTTCATAGATGATTGTACAAGGAAGGTTTGGCTTTATATGCTGAAATCAAAAGATGAAGTGTTTTTAGTTTTCAAAACATTTGTTGTAAGAGTAGAAAATGAAACAGGTTTGAAAATAAAATGTTTTCAAACTGATAATGGTGGGGAGTACACTTCTAAAGTATTTGCTAATTTTTGCAACATCAAAGAAATTAGGCACATTCGTACCCCTCTTAGTACACCATAGGAAAATGGAGTTGCTGAAAGATGCAACAGAACATTGCTGGATCGTGCTAGAACAATGGTTTCAGGTGCAGGCCTACCTAAGACATTTTGGGGAGAGATAGTTATGACTGGTGCATATTTGGTGAATAGGTCTCCACATTCTTCAATTGATAATGTTGTTCCAGAAGTTGTTTGAAAAGGTAAAAACGTTTCATACAGTCATTTAAGAGTTTTTGGATGTGAGGCATTTATGCCTATTTCAAAGGAAAATAGAACTAAGTTGGAGGACAGGGCTAAAAGTTGCATATTTGTTGGATATGGAGAAGATGAGTTAGGATTCAGACTTTAGGATCCTGAATTGAAACATGTAGTGAGATCAAGAGATGTTAAATTCAGAGAATATGTGATGTTTAGTAAGCTACAAAAGAAAAACAAGGACAGAAATGGCTTAGAAAGCATAAGGACTCCTTTTAGCATGACTAAAGAAATTGAAAATGATGAAATTCATGGATTTTCCAGATTTGGAAACTTTGGACAACATGTTGAAAGTACATGGTAGCAAGTTGAGAACTTAGAATAGCAAGGAGAAAATGTAGGACAGTAAAAAAATGAGGTAGAAGATGATGAACAACAAGCTATAGATGTGTCTCATTGGGTTAGAAGGTCAACCAGAACAACCAGACCTCTTGACAGGTACTCTCCCTCATTGAATTATGTACTTTACAGCGATAGTATTAAACCAGAAATAGTGAAGAAAGCCATGACATGTGTTGATGCCACAAAGTGGAAGGCAGTTATGAATGATGAATGGGAATCACTCCAACAAAACAAAACCTGGGAGCTAGTTCAGTTGCCAAAAGGGAGAAAACCCTTAGAGTGCAAGTGGCTATACAGAAATAAATCAAAGGCAAATGGGAAAAAATGTTTCAAGGCTAGGTTGGTGGTGAAAGGCTATGCACAGAAACCAAGTATTGACTTTTAAGAAATTTTTTCTCCAGTAGTAAAACACACTTCTATACATTTAGTCTATCATTGGTAGCTTGCATGGACTTAGAGTTGGAATAACTTAATATAAAAACAACATTCCTCCATGGAGATTTGGAGGAGGAAATTTACATGAAACAGCCAGAAGGGTATGAAGAACAGCAAGGTTCAGCTCTGCTTTGTAAATTGAAAAGAGTTTATATGGTTTGAAACAAGCCCCTAGGTAGTGGTATAAAAGGTTTGATACTTTCATGAAGAAGCTATCTTATTAGAAAAACAACCTAAACCACTATGTGTATTTTTCTGGAGATGTTTCGGGTAAATTTACAGTGTTGTTGTTGTATGTTGATGATATCCTAATTGCTGGAAATGATATAGCAGAGATAAAATGTTTAAAATTAGAAATGGGCAAAGAATTTGCTATGAAGGATTTGGGACAGGCAAAGAAAAATCTTGGTATGAATATTTACAGGGACAGAAAAAGGAAGAAGCTATGGTTGAGTTAGGAAGATTACATTGGAAAGGTTCTAAAGCGTTTCAACATGGAGGATGCAAAACCTGTAAGTACACCTTTTTCAGCACAATTTAATTTATCAAAGTACTGTCCAAAGTCAAAAGAGGATTTTGAAAAGGTTAAAAATATCCCATATACTGCTGTTGTTGGGTCATTGATGTATGTATGCCATGGTTTGTACACATCCTAATATTGCTTATGCCGTTGGAGTAGTTAATAGATTTATGACCAACTATGGGTGGAATCACTGGTTAGTTGTCAAATGGATTTAAAAATATTTAAAGGGCACAAAAACACATTGCTTATGTTTTAGAGATGTTAATATGCACATTGAAGGTTTTGTAGATGCAAACTTGGTGCTGATCATGATACAAGACAATCTTCTACAGGGTACACATTTATTTTTGGTGGTGCAGTAGTGAGTTGGTTGTCACGTCTACAACCACTAGTAACTTTATCTACAATTGAATAAGAGTACGTAGCCATCATAGAAGCATGCAAGGAGATGTTATGGATGAAGAGATTTTTGCAATCTCTTGGATTAAAACAACAAAGGTATGCTATGTTTTGTGATAGTTTGAGTGCACTCCATCTTGCAAAGAATTCTGCCTTTTATGCCAGGACAAAACATATAGATGTTTGATTCCACTTCATAAGAGAAATCATAGAGGATAGCTTGGTTCATGTTCAAAAGATCCATACAAAGCTCAACGTTGCTGATGCTTTAACAAAATCAATGATAGCTAAAAAACACATTTTCTGTAGGAAGAAGCTTGGGATAACTGAAGCTTAATCAGAAGTGCACATCTTTTAAAGGCTGGTTGGATTTGTCTTCAAGGGGGAGTTTGTTGGAAAAATGAAGACAAATACATTAATTTTTGTATTTCCTTTTATGTTGCATTTGATTTGGGGTTGTGTTTTATCCCACATGTATTAGGATTGGGGTTTGGTCCTCATGTTTCCTCATAAATAGAAGGCTTGGTGTTTTATCCCACATGTATTAGGATTGGGTTTGGTCCTCATGTTTCTTCATAAATAGAAGGCTTGGGGTAGCCTTTAGCGTGTTCTTTGAAGTGAAAGCATTGTATCAAGGTTTTACCTTGGAGACGTGAGTCTTGTTGGTGTTGATCTGAGATCTATTGGAATAACAGATTGGGTGTTTGGAAAAGTTACAAGGACGACTTGTGTCCTGAATATTTGAGAAGAATAGAAGGTAGATCAGTATTGTTGTGGAAGTAGGGTAAAAAGGGCCCGAACCACATAACTCTATGTGTTCTTGTGCTATTTTTACTATTTTCATTCAGTTTTTATTTTGTTATCACAGCAAATGTTTGCCAGAGTTTAGAACGTTTTGAGAGTGATTTATTGTGTTTCTTGACCTGCTACAGTGCAATATTTTGCCTCTAATGATTTATTCAGAGCTGTAGGGTTCTAATAATTTTTCTAAAGCATTTGTAATGTGTTTTGAGATCTGATTATAACACTTAAAAGCAATGGCTCTACAAGGCTTTGACAGTGATCAGCTTGAAGTATTTCATTATGGTTCTGCTTACTTTCGTGTTCTAGATTATTATTATGATTTGAATGTGACATCAGAGGTGGGAATTAAATTAATTAACCACAAAGCTATTATTTATGCATATAATCAAAATGATATAGCTCTCATGAAATGCATAGATGTTTCTGACAATCAGTTCACTGGTGGTATTTTAGATGAAATAGGATTGGTTGAAGGATTGAAAATATTGAATATGTCATATAACCACTTGGGTGGAAAGATTCCAAAGTCTTTGGCTCTTATGTCATAGTTGGATTCTCTGTATTTTTCAAACAATTATCTTAGTGGAGAAATTCCTCCACAATTGGCAAGTTTGCCCTTGCTGGGTGATTTGAATCTCTCTCACAACAACCTCACTGGAAAAGTCCCGAATCAACGCCAGCTCACAACATTTTCAGCTTCTTCTTTCACTGGTAATGCAGGTTTCTGTGGATTTCAAATTGATAAGGCATGCCCTCACCAAAAACAAGTCTACCAGCGTTGATCTGAAAACAATTTCTAAACATGATCTACATTACCTATTATTCTGATGAGCATGTGGATTGAGTTTTGGGTTTGGATTTGCAGCTGCGATTATTGTCATGTCATTCAATGCATTTGAGAAAAAGTGTTTTTCAATATTTGATAGCATTATCTACTCCATTCACTTCTACATTCTTCTCATGTTAGCCAGGATCCAGGCTCTGTTCTAATTCAATATGTTCCTTCTCTTTTTCTTCTTATGAAGGCCGGATATTTGTATTGTGCAAAGGTTGCTGAAAATATATGTAAGCAGATTTAGAAATTGTTGCCTATATTTCTTAATAAAAAGTCCCATTTTTCCTCTGAAGATCACATATTTTTGTGCCACCAGCATGTAATACGCAGATATCGACAATACTATGAAGTGCTTTTACATATAATTTTTAACTAGTAGTTCAAGACCTGGAATGTTGTTTGCTTTTACATATAATTTTTAACTAGTAGTGAAAGACCTGTAATGTTGTTGGCCTCTGGAGTTTATTTTAATTTCAAGACCTTTACTGTGGAATCCGTTCACCACAGGATTGAACTTGTAAATAAAAGTGGTAATTTTAATTTCGTAAATTATGTTTAGAGACTCTGCTGTATTGTTTTGCTTTGCTATCCATTTCAGCCTTGCTTTCAGGCTTAATGGACTTTACTAGACGCTGCACACATATTTGTAGTTAACCATCTATCATGAATTTTAGCTCTTAGAATCTTCGGTGTCCAGCTGAAGGTGCTCGGAAAATTATTTTCAACATTGAATGATTGAAGGTGCTTAGGAAATACTATGAACATTGGGCATCTTTTGGAGGGTTCAGCAAACACAAATTTTATTCATATGTTCAATCCTTTCGTAAGGATGCATTCTGCTTTCATCCACGTCCATTTCCTTGTTTACCAGCTCAACAAATATAAATCTGCCTTCAAATTTTTTGAACCAACCCTTTCCCCTGTCTTTTGTATGCACCTAAAATAACTGTTTCAAAATTTACTTAAAACACATTCAAGTAAATGTTGGTTGTCCTCAATGCAAATGCAATTAGGAGTCATGCTCTTAGTGGTAGGAGTTTTGACATGGAAACCTAGGTTAGGAGTTTGGCCATAAAGATTCTTTAAATATTCTTGAATTATCCAACAACATTATGGTTAGTTGGGACTTCTTCCATCTATTATATATGGAAATTTCATAATCTGGACTTGTACGAGTTGCCATTTAACGAGTTTATATGGTTGGCTCCTTTCAATATGGGAAATTCAAAAATCCATGGGTAGTAAATTTGATTTTGAGCAAGAACAAGCTCTATGGTTGACAGAATGTTTACTTTCCTCCTCAGATAAATTATCTCAACCTGTCACACAAGTCATTGAATGGGTCTCTTATGTCGTTTGCCAATATTCAGATTTTTGATTTCCTAGAATATCTCTCACTTACACCAATTGCAGTGGATACAAGAATTTGCAGCATGAGTACTATTTACATTATAACAAGGCATTTATCCTATCTATTAATTTTAACCTGTTACCTTTTAATCTAATGTTGTATTGAGCTTGATTTGTTGATGAGATTAGATATCCCTACTCATATGATATTAAAGAATTTCTTTTAATGATGGTTTATATGTGCACTTAAGAATTCGCCATGAAAGTTGTTGTGCTTTGCAGCTTCTAGTTCAATTTTACAATAGAGAAGTTCTTCATCTAAGAATCATTGCATGTTGTGTTACAAATTTACAATATTATTAGAATCAGTAAAAATTTTTAAGACATTGTACAAATAGCCAACTTTGGTGTTCTTGTAATAATACGTGAAACTTTAACTTTCAATTTATAGTGTCACATCTTATTTTCATTGCTTGATAATTAAACAAGGCATAATGTTTGTGAGTAATGTATATTAATAGGATCATTGCTCGAAGTTTTAATGTTCATCTCATCAAGCAAGATGGTGGGAAGGTTGATGGATGATAGAAAGCCTAACCTCTTCGAGTGGCTCTATCTAGGTTCAAAGCTACTTGAGAAACAAGCACCTTACCATCACTCCAAGTACTCTCTTGACTAATGTATATTAGTGTTAGAAAAATAAAGCATATGTTGAAATAAATGTTGGGATTTGATACTAAGATTATTAGATTGTAAAGGCATCAAGAAGTAGATGAGCCTTTTTCCCTTAAGCTTTGAATGTCATCCTAGATGTAAAATGGTAGTAATGTAAGTTTATTTGGAATAAGTCATCAAATGTTGTTTGTGAATTTTGAACCTATTTCCCTAATTTGAAAGGAAATTAAGCATTTGTTATTAGTTTTAAAAGATTAGCAAGCCTCTGTCATTATAAATGTATGGGGAATTTTGATTTGGGAAATTTTTTACATGTAGGTATGATTAAAGAATTTCAAATTCTAAGTGATCTTGATTTCTTTGCACGAAATTATATTTATCCATTAAGCAATCCCCAATTTCAACTAATCAAAAACTGTTAAACATATTTATTGAAGATAAGAGTGGGCATTCCTTGTTTCCTTTGCATAAAATTGTTCATGTTTTCTTTTCAGTTAGACTAGCACTTTTGAAATTTTATGGTTTTTGTGAATTATTTTTTAACAAACAAAAATAAAATAAAGTTTAAAGTATAATGAAATTAGTTTTAGATCTTAACAATCATTCATCCATAGAAAGAGTGAATTCAGCATCGTCTATTATCAAGTTTTCTTGAGCACAACTTGATGATATAGCTGATTTACGGTGAACCTATATTTTGAACATTAAAACCATAGAAAATGTAGATAACAGCACTTGGTTAAATTGTGAATTTCTTATTTTTGCACATGTATCAACCTCCCAGATATGAAAAGTAATCTCACTAATGCGGCATACACCTTGGATGAGAGTCACTGTAAATTAGGGTTTTAGAAATCTTTTGCATAAAAATAATTGTTAACGCGCATCAAACATTATGTAGTTTGTCAGGAAAGAAAAGCATATTAAGGATCCTTTCCAACAGCCGTCTCGTATGCGATGGCCGTTGATGGAATTATTTTTTATCGGGTATTGCATGTTACGGGTTAAGAATGTGGAAAGGTGTATGTAACACTTTTGCACTAAAACAAAATTAAAATACTACCCAGGAAAACCTCAAGTAGAACTTCCCTAAATTCCAGGTGCAGTAGAACCCTAGCTGAATTGTGTTAAAACATGGGAGACTCTTTCAGAAGTCCATGGTTTGGTTTGGTTTGCTGCTGATTCTGGTTGTGACAATTCAGTGAAGCAGTGTATGTTGATCACAACATCACTCAATGTTTAAAATCATAAATATTTCTTACTTTGGATTTTAAGATAAGATTAAAATAATCCTTATTAAGAAAGATGTAAATGGAAATTTAAAAGCATAAATTTTTGTTATAAAAAATTATATAGCTAATACAAACGGTAGTGTAAAATCTCTCTCTAATCTGCATTTATAATATCATTTTACATAATATCATTTTACACCTGTATAAAATGTGCATTGAGAAAAAAATAGCAAACCACTGATGTTCATTCCGTAAGCAAAAATCCAACTTAAGGCAGGAGTACCATAAGGAGACCCTGATGAAAAAATTACTTCTACCATAGAGGAATTGGATTAAAATTACAAGTGGGGTCCATTTCTCAGAGATCTGAAGATTGTAATTGCACAGATTGCGGCCAAGGAGTGGACCCCGTGGATCTTAAACGTGCTGCCATGAAAATTGATGTTCTCAGAAAGAGCATTGTTACAGACATCAGAAAAGATACCAGTTGGGAGCTTATGCGTTTTGAAGAGTCAGAAACATTGAAAGCATTTTGGATTTTCTCATAATGAAGTTCGAGCATGTTTTGTTTTGGAAAGAAGAGGTATGAAGGTTGGTTTTTGCAGGCACCAGCGGAAATAAGGAAAGACCGTGTCCAGATGTGGATTCATAGCAATACATTGGAAATATATGCCGCTTTTACAGCAGGGCATCCAACCGTCAGCAGCAAAAGTTGCAGCTTCAAGACAGGTCACCAAGGGGAAGACTTGTACGGGGTTTTTTTTTTTTCCAATTTTATAGTTGGGATATCTTCCATTCTTAAAAGTAGTAACACAACACTATTATCCCTTTCACCTAACGTACTCTTTATGTGTAAAAATGAATATGCCCAACAAATTTATACACACCATGGTAATGTTAATAAGGCTAAAAAGTGTGAACTAAGGTGACGCTTTGAAATAGAGGGATACCATAGGTTTGTTTCACAAGTTTGTAGTACCTGGAGACTTTAAGATGTGAGAATCTAAAAAAAAGACAAATGAAACAAAAGACCAAATTTGGAAATGAGAGAGGAAACCAGATATATATGTCTTGTTAATACAGATGTGCTACTCACCACATATAAAAGGTTGAAACTTATTATATTTATAAGTCATTGCTCACTTAAAACATGTGCCTTGTACTTTATGGAGGTATAGGTTCCATAAAAAAACAAGTATACATTATACTATTATATTTTGCATTTTTTAAATATAATTTACTCTGTTACATATTTCTTATATATCCTATAATTTTATCATTCTCAAAAGTTCATTCCTTTAAAATAACGTATTTCAAGCTCGGTGCAAAGCATTGCCAGCCGATATAAAAGCTGTGAGCCTTGACCCTTCAGACATGTCGCTTCAATGATGTATTTTAAAATTTTGTGTATCAAATCCACTATACAATTGACGTGTATTTTAAATGTTGACGTGTATTTTAAATGTTAACGCCAGTCGACCCCTCGAGTGCCACTGTTTATTTACATTAGAAAAACACACACACCGTAGTACAATGCTGCAAATGTTTATTTTGTTGTTGTATGTTGATGATATGCTAATTGATGGAAATGATATAGCAGAGATAAAATGTTTAAAATTGGAAATGGGCAAAGAATTTGCTATGAAGGATTTGGGATAGGCAAAGAAAATTTTTGGTATGAATATTTACAGGGACAGAAAAAGGAAGAAGCTATGGTTGAGTCAGGAAGATTACATTGGAAAGGTTCTAAAGCGTTTCAACATGAAGGATGCAAAACTTGTAAGTACACTTTTTTCAACACAATTTAATTTATCAAAGAAGGACTGTCCAAAGTCAAAAGAGGATTTTGAAAAGGTTAAAAATATCCCATATACTTTTGCTATTGGGTCATTGATGTATGCCATGGTTTGTACACGTCCTGATATTGCTTATGCCATTGGAGTAGTTAGTAGATTTATGACCAACTATGGGTGGAATCACTGGTTAGCTGTCAAATGGATTTTAAAATATTTAAAGGGAAAAAAAGTGCATTGCTTATGTTTTGGAGATGTTAATATGCACATTGAAGTTTTTGTAGATGCAAACTTTGCTGCTGATCATGATACAAGATAATCTTCTACAGGGTACACATTTATTTTTGGTGGTGCAGTAGTGAGTTGGTTGTCACGTCTACAACCACTAGTAACTTTATCTACAACTGAATCAGAGTATGTAGCCCTCACAGAAGCATGCAAGGAGATGTTATGGATAAAGAGATTTTTGCAGTCTCTTGGATTAAAACAACAAAGGTATGCTGTGTTTTGTGATAGTTTGAGTGTAATCCATATTGCAAAGAATTTTGCCTTTCATGCTAGGACAAAACATATAGATGTCCGATTCCACTCCATAAGAGAAATCATAGAGGATGGCTTGGTGCATGTTCAAACGGTCCATACAAAGCTCAATGTTGCTGATGCTTTAACAAAATCAGTGATAGTTGAAAAACACATTTTCTGTAGGAAGAAGGTTGGGATAACTGAAGCTTAATCAGAAGTGCACATCTCTTAAAGGTTGGCTGGATTTTTTATCAAGGGGGAGTTTGTTGGAAAAATGAAGACAAATACATTAATTGTTGTATTTCCTTTTATGTTGCATTTGATGTGGGGATGTGTTTTATCCCACATGTATTAGGATTGGGGTTTGGTCCTCATGTTTCTTCATAAATAGAAAGCTTAGGGTAGTCTTTAGCGTGTGCTTTGAAGTGAAAACATTATATCAAGGTTTTACCTTGGAGATGTGAGTCTTGTTGGTGTTGATATGAGATCTGTTGAAATAACAGATTGGGTGTTTGGAAAAGTTACAAGGACGGCTTGTGTCCTGAAGATTTGAGAAGAATGTATTAGGATCGGGGTTTGGTTCTCATGTTTTTTCATAAATAGAAGGCTTGGGGTAGCCTTTAGCCTGTTCTTTGAAGTGAAAGCATTGTGTTAAGGTTTTACCTTGGAGATGTGAGTCTTGTTGGTGTTGATCTGAGATCTGTTGAAATAACAGATTGGGTGTTTGGAAAAGTTACAAAGACGTCTTGTGTCCTGAAGATTTGAGAAGAATAGAAGGCAGATCAACATTGTTGTGGAAGTAGGGTAAAAAGGGTCTGAACCACATAACTTTGTGTGTTCTTGTGCTATTTTTACTGTTTTCATTCTGTTTTCATTTTGTTATCACAGCAAATGTTTGCCAGAGTTTAGAACATTTTGAGAGTGATTTATTGTGTTTCTTGACTTGCTACAGCACAATATTTTGCCTCTAATAATTTATTGAGATCTGTAGGGTTCTAATAATTTCTCTAGAGCATTTGTAGTGTGTTTTCAGATCTGATTATAACACTTAAAAGCAATGGCTTTAGAAGGCTTTGATAGTGATTAGCTTGAAGTATTTCATTATGGTTCTGCTTACTTTCGTGTTCTAGATTATTATTATGATTTGAATGTGACATCAGAGGTGGGAATTAAATCAATTAACCACAAAGGAATTATTTATGCATATAATCAAAATGATATAGCTCTCATGAAATGCATAGATGTTTCTGACAATCAGTTCACTGGTGGTATTTTAGATGAACTAGGATTGGTTGAAGGATTGAAAATATTGAATATGTCATATAACCACTTGGGTGGAAAGATTCCAAAGTCTTTGGCTCTTATATCATAGTTGGATTCTCTGTATTTTTCAAACAATTATATTAGTGGAGAAATTCCTCCACAATTGGCAAGTTTGCCCTTGCTGCGTGATTTGAATCTCTCTCACAACAACCTCATTGGAAAAATCTCGAATCAAGGCCAGCTCACAACATTTTCAGCTTCTTCTTTCACTGGTAATGCAGGTTTCTGTGGATTTCAAATTGATAAATCATGCCCCCAGCAAAAACAAGTCTACCAGCGTTGATCTGAAAACAATGTATTCTAAACATGATCTACATTACCTATTATTCTGATGAGCATGTGGATTGAGTTTTGGGTCTGGATTTGCAGCTGTGATTATTGTCATGTCATTCAATGCATTTGAGAAAAAGTGTTTTGCAATATTTGATAGCATTATCTACTCCATTCACTTCTACATTCTTCTCATGTTAGCCAGGATCCAGGCTCTGTTCTAATTCAATATGTTCCTTCTCTTTTTCTTCTTATGAAGGCCAGATATATGTATTGTGCAACCGTTGCTGAAAATATATGTAAGCAGATTTAGAAATTGTTGCCTATATTTCTTAGTAAAAAGTCCCATTTTCCTCTGAAAATCATATATTTTTGTGCCACCAGCATGTAATACGCAGACATCGACAATACTGTGAAATGCTGTTACATATAATTTTTAACTAGTATTTCAAGACCTGGAATGTTGTTGGCCTCTGGAGTTTATTTTAATTTCAAGACCTTTGCTGTGGAATCCGTTCACCACAGGATTGAACTTGTAAATAAAAGTGTGGTAATTTTAATTTTGTAAATTATGTTTAGAGACTCTGCTGTATTGTTTTGCTTTGCTATCCATTTCAGCCTTGCTTTCAGGCTTAATGGACTTTACTAGACGCTGCAAGCATATTTGTAGTTAACCATCTATCATGAATTTTAGCTCTTAGAATCTTTGGTGTCCAGCTGAAGGTGCTCAGAAAATTATTTTCAACATTGAATGATTGAAGGTGATTAGGAAATACTATGAACATTGGGCATCTTTTGGAGGGTCAGCAAACACAAATTTTATTCATATGTTCAATCCTCTCATGAGGATGCATTCTGCTTTCATCCACGTCCATTTCCTTGTTTACAAGCTCAACAAATATAAATCTGCCTTCAAATTTTTTGAACCAACCCTTTCCCGTGTCTTCTTTTGTATGCACCTAAAATACCTGTTTCAAAATTTACTTAAAACACATTCCAGTAAATGTTGGTTGTCCTCAATGCAATTAGGATTCATGCTCTTAGTGGTAGGAGTTTTGACATGGAAACCTAGGTTAGGAGTTTGCCTATAAAGATTCTTTAAATATTCTTGAATTATCCAACAACATTATGGTTAGTTGGGACTTCTTCCATCTTTGACTTGTAGGAGTTGCCATTTAACGAGTTTATATGGTTGGCTCCTTTCAATATGGAAAATTCAAAAATCCATGGGTAGTAAATTTGATTTTGAGCCAGAACAAGCTCTATGGTTGATAGAATGTTTACCTTCCTCAGATAAATTACCTCATCTTGTCACACAAGTCATTGAATGGGTCTCTTATGTCGTTTGCCAATATTCAGATTTTTGATTTCCTAGAATATCTCTCACGTACACCAATTGCAGTGGATACAAGAATTTGCAGCATGAGTACTATTTACATTATAACAAGGCATTTATCTTATCTATTAATTTTAACCTTTTACCTTTTAATCTGATGTTGTATCAAGCTTGATTTGGTGATGAGATTAGATATCCCTACTCATATGATATTAAAGAATTTCTTTTAATGATGGTTTATATGTGCACTTAAGAATTTGCCATGAAAGTTGTTGTGCTTTGCAGCTTCTAGTTCAATTTTACAATAGAGAAGTTCTTCATCTAAGAGTCATTGCATGTTGTGTTACAAATTTACAATATTATTAGAATCAATCAAAATTTTTAAGACATTTTGTACAAACAGCGAGCTTTGGTGTTCCTATAATAATACATGAAACTTTAACTTTCAATTTACAGTGTCACATCTTCTTTTCATTGCTTGATAATTAAACAAGGCATAATGTTTGGAGTAATGTATATTAATAGGATCATTGCTCAAAGTTTTAATGTTCATCTCATCAAGTAGGATGGTGGGAAGGTTGATGGATGATAGAAAGCCTAACCTCTTCGAGTGGCTCTAGCTAGGTTCAAAGCTACTTGAAAAACAAGCACCTTACCATCACTCAAAATGCTCCCTTGACTAATGTATATTAGTGTTACAAAAATAAAGCATATGTTGAAATAAATGTTGGGATTTAATACTAAGATTATTAGATTGTAAAGGCATCAAGAAGTAGATGAGCCTTTTTCTCTTAAGCTTTGAATGTCATCCTAGATGTAAAATGGTAGTAATGTAAGTGTATTTGGAATAAGTCGTCAAATGTTGTTTGTGAATTTTGAACCTATTTCCCTAATTTGCAAGGAAATTAAGCATTTGTTATTAGTTTTTAAAGATTAGCAAACCTCTTTCATTATAAATGTATGGGGAATTTTGATTTGGGAAATTTTTTACATGTAGGCATGATTAAAGAATTTCAAATTCTAAATGATCTTGATTTCTTTGCACGAAATTATATTTATCCATTTAAGCAATCCCCAATTTCAACTAATCAAAAACTGTTAAACATATTTATTGAAGATAAGAGTGGCCATTCCTTGTTTCCTTTGCATAAAAATGTTCATGTTTTCTTTTCAATTAGACTAGCACATTTGAAATTTTATGGTTTTTGTGAATTATTTTTTAACAAACAAAAATAAAATAAAGTTTAAAGTATAATGAAATTAGTTTTAGATCTTAACAATCATTCATCCATAGAAAGAGTGAATTCAGCATCGTCTATTATGAAGTTTTCTTGAGCACAACTTGATGATATAGCTGATTTACGGTGAACCTATATTTTGAACATTAAAACCATAGAAAATGTAGATAACAGCACTTGGTTAAATTGTGAATTTCTTATTTTTGCACATGTATCAGCCTCCCAGATATGAAAAGTAATCTCACTAATGCGGCATACACCTTGGATGAGAGTCACTGTAAATTAGGGTTTTGTATAAAAATAATTGTTAACGCGCATCAAACATTATGTAGTTTGTCAGGAAAGAAAAGCATATTAAGGATCCTTTCCTACAGCCGTCTCGTATGCCATGGCCGTTGATGGAATTATTTTTTATCGGGTATTGCATGTTACGGGTTAAGAATGTGGAAAGTTGTATGTAACACTTTTGCACTAAAACAAAATTTAAATACTACCCAGGAAAACCTCAAGTAGAACTTCCCTAAATTCCAGGTGCAGTAGAACCCTAGCTGAATTGTGTTAAAACATGGGAGACTCTTTCAGAAGTCCATGGTTTGGTTTGGTTTGCTGTTGATTCTGGTTGTGACAATTCAGTGAAGCAGTGTATGTTGATCACAACATCACTCAATGTTTAAAATCATAAATATTTCTTACTTTGGATTTTAAGATAAGATTAAAATAATCCTTATTAAGAAAGATGTAAATGGAAATTTAAAAGCATAAATTTTTGTTATAAAAAATTATATAGCTAATACAAACGGTAGTGTAAAATCTCTCTCTAATCTGCATTTATAATATCATTTTACATAATATCATTTTACACCTGTATAAAATGTGCATTGAGAAAAAAATAGCAAACCACTGATGTTCATTCCGTAAGCAAAAATCCAACTTAAGGCAGGAGTACCATAAGGAGACCCTGATGAAAAAATTACTTCTACCATAGAGGAATTGGATTAAAATTACAAGTGGGGTCCATCATTTCTCAGAGATCTGAAGATTGTAATTGCACAGATTGCGGCCAAGGAGTGGACCCCGTGGATCTTAAACGTGCTGCCATGAAAATTGATGTTCTCAGAAAGAGCATTGTTACAGACATCAGAAAAGATACCAGTTGGGAGCTTATGCGTTTAGAAGAGTCCAGAAACATTGAAAGCATTTTGGATTTTCTTCGAGCATGTTTTGTATTGGAAAGAGGTAAGGTTGGTTTTTGCAGGCACTAGCGGAAATAAGGAAAGACCGTGTCCAGATGTGGATTCATAGCAATACATTGGAAATATATGCCGCTTTTACAGCAGGGCATCCAACCGTCAGCAGCAAAAGTTGCAGCTTCAAGACAGGTCACCAAGGGGAAGACTTGTACGGGGAAGATTGATGCTGTTTCCAAAGGCTTTCAGAAGTTTTCAAATTTATGTTGAATTTTGCAGAAATTTTGTAACTTAAGTTAAAATAAGTTTTTATTTCTTTGGCAGCCAGTTCTATTAGATAATGTGAACTGCCAAATTTAACTAGAAAATAGTATTTTTTTCCAATTTTATAGTTGCGATATCTTCCATTCTTAAAAGTAGTAACACTATTATCACCAGTACCGCTGTTTCACGTCCCGGTCTCATCTGCAGCATTGCTGCAATTACTAATGCTATTTACTAATGCCATTGCCATTGGTTTGATATCCATTTAACCTAACGTACTCTTTATATGCCTAAAAATGAATACACAGTAACGTATTTCAAGCTCGGTGCAAAGCATTGCCAACCGATTTAAAAGCTGTGACCCTACCCTTGAGCCTCCAGACATGTCGCTTCAATGATGTATTTTAAAATTTTGTGTATCAAATCCACTATACAATTGACGTGTATTTTAAATGTTAACGCCAGTCGACCCTGGAGTGCCACTGTTTATTTACATTAGAAAAACACACCGTAGTACAATGCTGCAAATGTTTCTTTTCACAGAAATTAAAGCAATGAGATGTGCTGTCATGTCAATCTAATGTTTTAAGTTCTCTTTTGTACGTTTCATTACTCGTTTCCTTACGTTTTGAGATGCGTTCGAAAACCCGAAACGTTTCGAATGCCAAAGTTTTGAGTGTGTTTGTCAACTTGTTTTGGGACATATTATTTATTCTTGTCAATAGTCTTCGTCAAAGTCGTTAATGTCACCACGTGGAGGCATAGGTAGCTTTGGGAAAATTCAATGCAAATCTAGAAAAATGCATAGATAACTTTATAGGAAAACTTAGCATGGTTTTTATCAGGATTTGTACATGACAAATTTTAAATTCATGGGAGACTTTAGGTTAACTTCCCCAAAAATTGATCATAGTTTTTGTGTCGATGTGGATTTCAGTAGTGTTAAGGACTCAAGGTGAACGAAGTAGATTGGCTTAATATTTTCTTATGAACAACGTTTAATTCTATGGTACAAATATCATTGAAGACTAAAATCACATTTTTCTGTAAAATTATATATTTGAATATATTAAATGTAAGTGAAATATTGTGATTCTAAATTTAAATTATTCAAAATATTACTATGAGCACTTAGTAATTTTAATAATAATGTTTTAGAATCAGATAAATTTCTACCATCTAACAAATCCAAAGGCTCTATAAAATCAAAACTTAATATTTAATAGATAAAACATGGGCTGAATTAAAAGCGTGTGTTAATTCGTTATCTCCCGTCTCAGCTGTATACATCCATGTTAACGTTACTAGGCTTAAAATTTAAAATTAACAATGGTCAAAGACGAATTTTAAGGGTTTATACGCAAAAATTGATTATTCCCAACAACTATATACACCAGCAGATGAAAAGTTGATTAGTCGTAAAATTGCTTTCTTTCGTTCTGTTCAATGGACATGGCTTTTGCGTGTAATTCGGGGATGAAAAGTTGAGAAAAACTAACAAGTATATGCATATGCTTATTTTATTTTTGGCAGGTTACAATTTGCAATTGCAATTATTGATTCTTGAAATCCTTGTAAAAGGTTCATATTTTAGGCATTTATGGTTAAGTTTATAGATATATACATATTTTAATGTTAGAATAAAAAGTAGCATAAAGATAGAATATGTTAACTGTGTTTATGACAAGTGGTAGAAGATATACAACAACGTTGTAAAACATATATTATTAAGAAGAAAATGGCAAATCTGCATGCAGTCTATATATGAGCTATTCAGGCTACCAATGTTAATTTTAGGAAATTATATAAAAAACATGTTTATGTTACATGAATGTTGGTCACATTTGTTGTACTTACGATTTATTGCTAGTAATGTATTTGGTACAAGTTCGTTCGTCTATTTATGACAAATCCTTCAAGTTACATAAATGTAATAAAATATGTCCCTTTTTAATGTTTTTTACAAGGGGATATGGAAATGTTTTTTACAAGGGGATATGGAACTAACATGTAAAATAGTGTATCTAACAAACAAGATAAATCTTGACCTAAGGATAAATCTTGACTATTACACTACACCTTAACAACATATTTCTTATTTACAAAGCACAATCTTCTTCAACATTATTATTATGTACATTATTTCACTCAAAATGTTGACACATACCATGAGGTGGTTCAGTGTTATTCAGTCCCCTACTTTAGGCAAATAGCATGTGGTAGGTGTGCTTCCCTTACTTCTCTCCAAATTTTCAGATAGTATCATCAACTAAAGGAAAAATAAGACTCAATTTTAGCCACTTCTATTTCAATCCATTCTCTTTTGTGATTGTTGTTTGTTCATTCCAGCCAATGGTATTTTATAGAGAGGTATGGAGGTATGGCTTAGGACTAAATTAGGCAAGGGTAGAATGGCTTGGAGAGGTTTAGGATTTAATTGTGTTGTGTTGGGTTGTTTAGATTAATCACTCTAAATTAGACTTGGATAGTATTCAACAAAGAAAATTGTTCTAATTAGTAATGTAAGCATAGAATGGATATAAAGTAAAAAGATAAAAGTTAAGAATGCCATTTGGTTGGGATACATCTCTTTAGAAACATATACTAGTTGTTGTGAAAACCTTAGGTTGTAATTATAAATAGTTTCTTTAGGTAATTTTCTTAATCAAGTAAAATTACTAGAGGCAAGGGTAGGGCTAGTAAATTTGTCAAAATGGGATAGAAATTTATTTTTAAAATCTTGATATATACTAATGGAAGCATTCAGTAGTATAAGAAACCATTGGTTTGCTTTACCTAGTAATCTAGTCATAAAGGCTCTATATGCAACATCATTATTGGTAGCATTATAAATTCTTAAAAGAGTTTCAAAATATTTGAGATGTTGTTGTGCATCACTTGAAGTAGGATCAAAGAAGAAATTGATGTTTAGCAAATCTTTAAGAATAGCACGATAATGTATGATGTTGAAAGGATTGTTAACCAAAAGAGTAGGGGTTGGTTGGCTACCATCTTGGTTCTAGTTTTCTTGTGTATATAAGTAGTAGTTTTCTTGTGTATATAATCTTTTAAGTCACAATTTATGTAAAATAAAAATAAACAAGACAATAACTTATATTGTAAAAACTAAAAATGAAATGACAATGAAAATAGATATAGATGAGAATATTTAATTCATATTTCAAGAAAAATAAATCTAACATAAAATGACATTTAATGATAATAAAATAAAAACAAACCACTTTATCAAAGTTAAAACTAATGTGAGGATTGCTAAATAAAACAAAAATTAGATAAAAAATCAAGCCTTCCTTTTAGTACTAGAAAATGAGGTGAAACCCCCTCATAAATATTAATACACTAATAAGAAATTTGAATGCTTGAATGAAGACCTTCACCTTAAGGCTTAAGACTAATGTATAGTAGAGAGGAGTAATCCCTTTAGCTTATCATGTGATTGAGAAACTTCCCTACATAAATGACACCTTGCTCAACTAATCTATTGCACGCAGTAGTGACGCAAATATGAACAAATATTAGAACTACTCTAAAACATCCAGAACATGGCATCAATGACTTAAAAAGTCATGTTAATCAATGGCTTTCTTCTCCAACAAGTTGATGATATAAAGTACCTATCCAACTTTACAACGTTGGTGCAACTTTGAAAAGTTTACATTTCATTGATTATCTTATCCCTCAAAGATATGTCACCTATGAAAGTCCACATCATTAATGACTTGCTTCACAATTCACATGCTAGGAAGGCTCTACAAAGAACACAGGAATAGGTCTCTTTGTAGAGGTTCAGAAGAAGTAAAACAAACAGATAAACAATTTTGTACATTTCATTTACAGGATGAAGTCAACCACGTTTGTAACTAATCTAAAGTGTTTACCAGGTGAAGTCAAGTTTGGCTGGTAATTTGGTATGGGAAGAAGCAAACATTTTTCATTTTGTCAAGTAGAAAAAGCAAAATTTTGAAAAATCAACTCACAAACCTTGAAAGTGGAGAGTTGAAACCATCCCTTAAAATATACAACTTTATGCAATCCCATGATTTGGTTAGCTTTTTATTACCCATGCAATCTAGCTAATTTTTTTTACCTTTTCATTTATCAAATTTTGTATCAAATTTTAGTTCCTTTGCAATGAAGATCATTGAAAAATGACGAAATCAATCATCATGTGTGTGGCCTATATGGGGAAGAAATTTTAGAATTATCATGTATTTAAAAAAATTTAAGCCTATGTTGACTTGGCTTAATGAGCTACCTTTACTATGCAGAAATCACAAATATTCTACCATAAATGTTTTCATATTTATGAAAGTAAAGAAGAAATGTGGATTTAGAATGCTTCTCATCATTGCGAGACCATATCCATGGTAAGCATCAAGCTTTGTTTTGGAGTAAATGAAAGCAAGCAACTGGTAATATCAAAAATATCATTAAAAAATATGAAATAGAAATTTTGTAACAAATAACCTAAATTCGTAGATATCATACCATTTGATTTCAAGGTTTGTGTCAATTTGAATATTCCATATTAGCTATAATGATTTTCAAAGATGCTTGCTTTGAATATTTTGCACCAAGGGTATAGGGAAAATGGTTAGGACACTCATCTCTAGGTTGGGAGGTTGTCGGTTTGTTTCTTTATTCCTCTTTTTGGAGAAGTCTTGTGGTGGGTCCCCTTTCCAGTGTGTCACATTTACTTTCTTATCCTTAGTATGTGGATAGGGGGTTGTGTTACCAACCTTGTAGTGTGTGGATATGGGTTATGCTATTAGCCTTGAAAGTGGGTCACATGTAGTAAGTGACAATGTAACCCCCCTATTTTACAAGTGCAAAATTGTTGTCAATTGTATGAATAGGGAGTTGTGCTATTTGTGGCAAGTCCTCTCAACGTAAAGATCATGAAAGAAAATTGTTGTTAATTACGTGAATAATGGCAAGTCTTCTCAATGTAAAGATCATGAAAGAAAATTGTTGTTAAGTATGTGAATAAGGGGTTGCGGTACCAACCCTTGAAGTACAACAAGTGACATGGTAACCCCTACATTAAAAGTATGGCAAGACTTTTCAACGTAAAGATCACATTAAAGAAAATTACTATCAATTGTATGGATAAGGGTTAGGGTTGGAGTTGTTAGGGCTAGTCTTCCCTTACACCAAAAAAGGGGGGGAAAAACCTGACTTGTCTTCCCTTGAAAACAAAATATTGGGCATAACCCCTATGTTAAAAGTACAAGTCTTTCCATCTTAGAGATCATGGGAGAAAATCATTGTCAATTATCTTGTTATTAAATTTGTTTGATGAAAATATAATACCAAAACATGAAAAGTCCACACATATCTTGTATTGTCAAAATTATGTGATGCATTTCATGGAATTCCGAGTCCACACAGCAGAATCTGTGCTCCTTACTAGCAAGTGCATTTATGAAATATGTCAACTGCATTTATGGATAAATATAAATTACTGCTGTATGACAAAAGATTCGGTGTATATTCAAACAGTGTGGAATCTGTGCTCTCTCTGAGTTTTCCAAACGTCTGGTTGACTCACTAAGGCCCAATCTCACAATTCTCCTTTGTCTCATAGCATAATATATTTCAATCCATTCCCTTCCTCTAATACATGTTCATGTTTAGGCTAGTGAGTGATAGAGAGATAGTTATCATGGCTACTCGTGAGATTCAATAGCAACACCTAAAGCTTCGTAGATTCAATCATATGATTCTTCCTTGTGTTCCCATTGCCTTGTTCGACGATCCCTTTTATGATACTCATCAACAATCTTGTCCTGTTCTTCTATATCTGTGATTTTTGCCACAGATGCATGTTGAATAATAGATGCAAATGCATTTATGATGTGTTGTAAGATTTAATCATGTTAGGAAACATGAATAAATTATTTAATAAAAATATATATGAACTTGAGTATAAGTAGACAATCATAACATGCATTTCTTGTTGAATATTTGTATTATTATTGTCAAGAGACTAGATCATTCCATAGGATGAATTTCCATGTGGTGAAAGAAGATTTGAAGTTAATGTAGCCTAAAAAATATTTGTCATATGAGCAGGTAAATAACATGAGAAGATATAGCGACATTAATGTTATAGATGTAAAATGCATAAATTTCATATTTAGAAAAATTTAAATTGAATAAATGATTTTTACTATCATACATCTAACTCTTGTTGAATTTTTTGTCACTCTCACTGGCATTGCATTAATTCTCATTTTTGAAATTCTATTCTATCTTCTCTACTCATAGATTATGGATTTGTACTCTCTATGATCTATGGTCATCCTCAACCTTAGCCACGCCTACGCCCACACCCAAGGACACTACCAGGACTTCTAGGAATTGCATTAGTTTCTATAATAGATGGTTGCTATGGATAATCTTGAGCAAACTCTTCTACAAGTTCGCTTTTGGGAATAATAGTTGCAAGATTCATGTTGAGAATAATGCTGCAATTAATCTTTTGGAACTGGATTATGTTCTAGAGCTACTATTGTCGATCAGATTAAGATGAACAAAGAGAAATTATGTTATATAGAGGGATAAAAGGTATGAATGAAGGTAGTTACAGTAATTTGATGTTTGAAATTAGCATAAGAAATAAAAATAGAAAGTAAATTAGATTTTTATAGTTTTCCATTTTGTATTTGAAATCAGAATTTTCCATTCCACATTTTTGAAATTTGCATAAGGAAAGAAACAAAGAACCAAATTAGAAATTTCCATTTTTTTATTTAGAAATTAACATAAGGAATGAAGAAACTAAATTTCCATAATTCACCTCATTGCCAATTTTCCATGTTTTGTTCAATGTCTTAGTTTGATGTGTCAAAATTCTTACATAAATTCTTCTTGATTAGGTCCTTAACTTTCCATAACCATTAATCAATTGTGGGGTTCATAAACTTATTGGTTTGAGGATATGCATGAGCTTCCTATGGGAAGGACCCACTTGCATTTCTCTTGGTTGGACTAGTTAAGTTTCTTATCCTTAGACACTTTTGCAAATTGAATCCTTCCGCATTGCCCATCAGTTGCATCCAGCTATGTGCTCCTTAATCGCACTTCTTCTTTTAAATTCATTCTCTAGCTAAAAACTCCTTCTTGTGAATACTCTCACCCTCTTCAACCATTTCATTGTGTTCATGGGTTTTCTAGCTCTCCAAAGATCGTAAGTTCATATTTTAACTCGTATTTTTTGAAATTTTAATGTGAAAAATTTCTTTCATAGGCTTCATTGATAGGACCTTGTCCATGGATTTGATCACTTAGACGAGACCCTATCGACATAGCACAAAATTCCTATAAATATGTGGCCACACTTAGCTTTCTTTTTCACATTTGAGCTCAAACAAGGAGGGAGTTTTTGAAGTTTTTAGAGCCTAGAATCTTCCAAGAGCCATAACTTCCAAACCATTTGTTCAATTAACCTCGTTCTCTAATTCTGTAGCTATCAGAGATAATCTTTGTGTCATGGGGACCATAAACCTTAGGTTCTTTTATGTAAAATTCTTGAAAATTTTTCTAACTCCCACAAAGGTTTAACTAATAAACTAACATTAAAGACATTAATTTATGAAAGTTAAATCCTTTCAACAAACTCTAGTGACCTTCTAAACCAAATAACATTAAAATAAGCAATCTTCCATGGTCATAACTTAGCCAAAGTCTAACTAACCAATGAGATAAGTTACCTAAAGGATATAAGTTAGGCATCACATGCTAATCCTTGGTTTTGTTGTGACCATGATGACACCAAAAGGAACATACCTGCCAAAGGGAGGATCATCCCAACTAAGGGACAAATGACCAAGAACTAGAAGGAGTCAAGAACAACTACAAGAATAGGTAATAGAAACCCATGCAATTGGGCCTTTTTAGGAGAAGCCTAAAGTGGAATCTGTTAGATAGATTCCTAAAGCAACCAAGATAGAATAATCACACCAAGATGAGGCACTAGGACCAAGATTGAACATTGAGGTTATCTTAATGAACTATTGCTTCAAAAAAATCACATCTAAGGAGCTTTAGAAATCTGTGCTTTAAGAGTTGAACTTTGGATCTTTCTTGAAGTTTTCTCCTTCAAAATTCAAGACTCAACTACAAATCTTTTCCATGTGACCCATCATCACTTTCGACTGGGACTGGTACATGGGAGAAACAAACCTTTTCTGGAACAATCAGTAGGCTAGTTCCATGGTCAAAATCAAGGACATATTTGTGTTTTACTTGATGAAAGTAATCCTTCAAGTCCTTGGTTTGCCTAAAACTGGGAGCACTCTTGTAGAAATTCCAATGCAAGCATATCTAGGTGTCAAGAAAGAATGGACACAATGATGCTACAAAGTGGATTGTAAGGAGTTTGGTGTGCTCACCACAATGGAACCAACATATTTTGAAATTGTATCCTTTCAACTCAATCCAACGATGAGGCCTAGCAAAATCATAGGCTTCTCCACTTGTGTGTGTGTTGCTTTAACAGAAAGATTCTTAGTTAATCTTCCACAGTTTATCCATCTTGAGATAGAGAAGCACTTCAAGGAGAACAAACGTGGAAGGAAGATGCTCACCTTTCCTTGCCTCATCATAAAATTGTGCAAAACGGGAGGCATAACCCACTACACTAATGATCCAGTCTAATGTGCTCCAATTGCTTCCTAGGTGGAGATGATGAAGGACAAAGTGCCTACAAAGGTAATCTAGGAAGAGGAGCAGCAACAACTATCTCCGCCATCCACTCATTAGACAACACTAAAGTCTCATGCTGTCATTTAGTGCATGCACAAAATACGAGAGGAGCTCTTGTAGTAGTAATAGTAGCAAGTAGGAATGAGTGGTGATGACCCATCTATGTATAGACTAGCCATGAGCCACCTCAATGAATTGGCCTAAACCATAAGCTAGATGGAGGGTGGGATACCAATTTTCTTAGCCCAACACATGTAGGTGCTTACAAGGTTAGTTCCAAGCACCTAAGAGGTAACGATGTCCCTCTTGAAATAGTAGTAATTCTTATAAATCTTTGAGAATCCTGCTTCCTTTTCAATGCATTTGGAGGAGGGTGAGGAGGCAACTTTCTTGGTGATGCAGCACCAAGGAAAGGAGACGATGACTGCAGTGGTTGTTCATAGAGTACCAAAAGCACTTAATGTGCTAGCAACATCTATACTAGAAGTTTTGCACTTATAGATATGTAGACATATGTAGGAACCATTAATGAGAGATTGAGCATAGCCCAACATGAGGAATTGCTGGACTAACTGGTGGAAATGTGATAATTGATTTCAAATGTCTTTGATCTTTCAAATACCATCACTGCTACCTAGTCAAAGCTACTTGAGGCAAGGGAAAAATGCATCATTATGGATGGAAAACTTGAAACAACTAGAGTAGAAAACCAATGCTTGGTTGCAGAGGTTGCTAAACTAAGAGCTTGCCTCGTTAATCCCATGGTGTCGCTGTGCTCAACCAAGAAATAATATGAGATGAAGCTTTTTAATAGCTTTAGGAAAAACTCAAAAAGGTTGAGTAAACAAAGGATTTTATAGTCTTTGACCAATCCTTGGCCGATGCCACAATGCATAACATTTAGAAGAACTTGATCCAGACTTGTTGGGAGAATGAGGTCCTAACCACAAAAAATCATCGCATGTGAAATGTTGATACGTAGAAATAACAAATGTCCAAATTTATCCATCAATAGTAGGAGTAGCTTGCTAGGGTGAACACTAAATTGAGAAGGTTGGCTATAGAGAACAAAAACCTCTCAATAAAGGAAGTTTGTGCCTTGTGCTAGAAATCTACAATCGAGATTGCCACCTAGAAAAATAAGGCTTTTAAGTTTGAAAGGATGAAAAATCATTATAGGGGCCAAGTGGAATTACAAAAAGAGATTAATAAGAAGCACATCCAATTAGTAAAGGCAAAAGTCAATGAGGCCCTCCAGCAACTCTAGCAAGAAAGTGATGTTTAGCAGTCTATCTTTGATGGGATAAATGCATACAACAAGGCTGAAATTCGCATGAAGGAGGTACAAATTAAGGAAATGAATAAGTATATGAAGCTCACCAACCTCTGATATGCAAACCTAGCAATGTTTACTACCGAAAGGTCATGGTCGAAGTTAGAGAAGCAAGTGGCTAGCTTGTACTTATTGTATGGGTAGAGTTAAAGCATCATAATGAGATCATGCAACAGCTTGAGGTTGCAAATGCAGAACTCAAGGTTCTTAAGGTGAAGTTCACTAATTAGAGATCAATTGTTGAGAACTTGGCCAAGAGAATGAATGACTACTAGGAGCAGCATAATGCACTCACCATGTTCAACATCGAACACAAATAGTTAACTACAATGCCCTATCCATGGAAAGATCCCATTTCGGCCAACATTGGTGAAGCAACATAAATCGTGAATGATCTCTAGAGTTAAGAGAAAAAGATGAAGGCATTGTTGAATGCCTTTTGTCTTCCACCAGTAGTTGCAGCTGTAGCAGAATAATGACAACAACTGCCTCAACAACTGCATGCACCCAAAGTAGGAGAAGGTCCTTTCGAGCCTTAGGAGCCTCCAGTACCTGGGACTATCTAATTTTCTTCATCATCTTCCAGCCTTCTAAGGAGTTGTTATTATCCACGTAATTCCATTAACATGGGGTTTTCCATGTTGACATGTACTCATTGATGTGATCCCCTGTTTTCATCTATCAATGTGTACCAACCCACCGCATTTATGGTAATCTTTCCATAGTTGTAGTGAAGCTTTTGCAATTTTTTTCTTCAAAAGTTAGAATCTTTTTAAGTGCTTATAGTATGAGTCAAATAAGTATACAAATCTTTATTCGAGCATTGATGTACCTAAGTACCTTAGTGTGAATAGCAATAAAGACAAGCTTTTATGATCAAACCTTGCAGCACCTAGAATAGATTAATGTTTCCTTATGCATTTAATATTCATGAATTTACTTTAATTTTTTGAAGTAATTAATTAATATTGATTAAATAGTGAACATAAGTACAACCACTTCGAGCATATGTTTAAACGCTTGGTAATCCCAGTAGCACTTAACACTTAGTAACCTAGTAGCACTATAATGTGTTTAGGATGTGTATCGAAAGTGGGAATGGATGCTTATCTTAGAATTAGTTAAATATTAGCTAGTTATTAGATTAATTAAGCATTCAATCACTTTATTCTTATTCTTAGTTGACTTCAATCATAAAAGATAAAATGATAAAAATCATATGCCTTAATTATACTTAACCATATACTTGAACTTCACAAGTGGAACTAAGAAGACAATGATTGCAATGGTTAGATTCACCTCATAGAACCTCGTGTACTTAGAGAGATAAAGTTTATGAAATTCAACCAAATTGCTTAGTGAATGATAGTGATTCATATGGTTGGGTATAAGGCTTACTTGCTGCTCATCACTTCATATGCTGAGATTTTTAAGCTTGCACCACTGAAGAAGGATTAGGTGGAGGAAGAAATGGAAGCTGGGAAAACCACACAAACAATTAAACAATAATAACAAGTAGGACCCAGTGGATAGTAGTATTAAGAGCAACAACAACAACAAGATTAGCAATAACAAAAATAGGTTTTTACATCACTACTACATGATTATAAGCCACCAATGAGTCATCTGTAATAGATTGTACAGACTATCAGCTGAGGAATAAGGGAGGAAGCCAACCTCTACAAAGTAATTGACAATGCCATTTAGCCCATAGTTTCTATAAACTCTGTAAGTGGACAAATCTCGTTGTAGTTAGAAGGAAATGCCCAATGGTCACAACAGATCTCTAGGAATACTCCATCATTCCAAGTGTTGTTTGAAATTAAAGAAGGAGTCATAGTTGTTATAATGCAATACCAAGATGTAATGGGAGCTACAGAGGTGATCATAGATCATATCAAGAAATCCTTTAATGTACTTGTTGTACCACCAGCTAATCTAACTAGAGCCAAAGATGCTTAGATGCTAGCGGAAACCTCAATGACTCTTGCAAATCATGAAGATGTGCTAAATCAATTGTTGTAGATTGGACATGTGATAACAACACTTTTTGACATTCCAAGTGATGTCACTACAGTGTAGTCAGAGTTGATAGCAACAAAGGGTAAACTAGTCATGGTAGAGAGTAGGGTGAAGCATGCAAAAGCTAAAATTTTGAGATTATAAGAAGAGCTCACAACCTTGAGGGTAGAACGTAGAGAGCCAACTTAATTCATTATGCCTAATCAAACTGAACAATTTAGAACAAAGAAAATGAACCACCTAATTGAGTAAAATAAGAAAATGGAGAACAAGAAGGAGAAAGCAGTCCATAGAAGAAGCAAAAATGTATGCACATGCTAAGACACTTACAATAGCACAAGAAGAGAATAAATAGCTTGCTACTAATAACATTATATTAACCAACATTGAAAAGCAAAAGAACATCCTAGAAGAAAGCATACATCAATTAAGAGAGAAACTAATGAGGGTTAACCAAGACATGAGTCGCTTAGGAAGAGAAAATGAAACCTTCTCAATGGAGGAGGTACACACGATTAGATGGAAATCAGTCATTGAAATTAGTGAATGGAAAAATGAAAATAAGAAGCATGAACACCTTAAGGAATACTTCCGTGACCAAGTGGAAATGTATAAGAAAATCAATGAAAAGGATATCCAAATGGCTAAGGCTTGAATTAATGTCATATCAGCATGGAATCTAGACTAGCAGTCCATCTTGGACAATTATGCCCATGTCCACCAAGCGGTAGTTAGGAATAAAGACCTATAGATAGAGGATCTAAAAGAGTACATGTGGTTAGCTAATCTTTGTTATGCTAACTTGGCCATGTTAATAGTAGGAAGGACCAAAAATGACCTATAACAACAAGTAGTAGCCACTTATGCACTCTACAACAAGGAGTTTGCAGATTGCAAAGATGCCTTATAGAAACTTTAGGTGACAAACTCTAAGTTAAAAGAAGTAAAGGATGGCTACTAGGGATATAAAGATGTAGTAGTGAACTTGGCTAGAAGGTTGTAAAATTATCATGAATTACGAGCAAAGGCAAGTGCATTTGAAGAAGAGAGAAGACAGTTTGTGGCATGGTACATCAAGGCTAAGTAGATGTTCTTGAAGTTGCTATGTCCACGGGATGTACTTACTCCATCACACATTGCACAATAAACATGGATGGTACATGACCCAAGAACAAAGGAGGAGAAAATTTAGGTGTTCTTAAATAGATACAAATTCTAGAAGCTTGATGACAAGGAAAAGCAACTAATGGAGGAGCCACCACCACTAGGAACTTCATAGGCTACATATAGCTTCATCCAATTTTGTTTTCTTTGTCAAAGTTGTTGTGTCATGTCTTGTGTCGTTTTTGTAAAACACCACTGTAGTATGAAGTGTTTGGTAAATAATGTCATGTAAATCTACCTCCTAATTTTTTAAGAAACTTTGTTCTCATTTTGTTTTCACTTGAGTATGAGTTTTCAATTAGTTGTGCAGGTATGATAAATTGAAATTTTGGTGGACCATGATATTGTAGCCCATGCTATGTTGTCATATATGCAATATCATGGAATGCATGCCAGCCTATAAATACAATAGTTAGATGCATGGATCTGCAGTAGTTTTCATAACATGGTAGCATAACTCTTGCAATTTGTTTTCATAAGCACTTAGAAGTGTGAAAGCTCGTAGTGTAGTATGATGTAGTGTACAAATTCTTTATTCGAGCATCTTGTACTTGGGCATAAGTGTGATTGGCAATAAAGATCAAGCTATTTCATACTACTCAAGCATCTCCTACTTTACTATTTTACTTAAAATAATGTTTACTATTTTCTTAGTTAATGTTTACTTTTCCATGTACTTTACCATTACTGTTGTTAAGTGGAATGAGCATGATGGATCTCGAGCACTTAAGTATGATTACTTGGTAACCTAGTAGTGCTATTGTTTGGTATGCCTAGTAGCAAAGTACTTGGCAATCCCAATTGTAGTTGCACGAAGCCCAAGATGTGTATAGAAGATCTAGATTGAATACTCATTGCCATACGATAGACTAGATTTGTTTACAATTTTAGTTAGACTTAGAAATTATTTTCACTTTATCATGTATGCTAGAAGCCAGAGGGCCAGACAACATTAACATATCATATACCTCACAGTGAGTTAAACCATACTCATAGATTTCACTAACTCATGTTGGAAGACAATGTTCGTGAACTTTAACCAATTACTAGCATAATCACATTACCTTGTTCACGAATTATGATTTGGTTGCACTTAAAATACTAGTTACTTGTATGGTTGGGTGTTGGATTGCTTCATCATTCATCACCAAGATTAGAAATGACTTGAGGAAAAAGAAGATAGTGAGGAAAGCTATTAGAAGACCAACTGTTGTCATTTGTAGGTTTTCTTTACATAAGCATGTCTCTTAATAGGAGCATTCAAATATAATCTTTATTAATGCAGTTTGAATCCTTTTTTTTCTTACAAGAGAAATACCTTGGTTATATTAATTAATGAGTTGAAGTCCTTCATCTTTCTTACTACCAGTGTAAATATCCCAAGTAACTTTAGAAATTTTTTTTTACGTTGCTTAGCAAACTAAAGAAACTATTGAATAATATGATCAATTCTATCATAACAAGCTTTTAAAAAAGCCCAAAAATTGGAGTAATAAACATGAGTTGATTGAAGCATTTACTTAATAACTAAAACTTTGTCAACAAGCATGAGCTTTTCTTCTTTCCATTTATTAAGCTTCTTTTCAATTTTATTAATAACATAATTTTACAAAATAGTAAGATTAGGCTCAAAAGAAAAAGTTATTTCTAAAATTTTCGAGATAATCTTTTTTCAATATTTTCCAAGGCTTGAGAGTAACCCACTCATCAATATTACATTACAATAAACAACTATTTTTCTTCAACTAATCTAAGAGCCAAATAATAAGCAATAATCCTCTACTCTAGCTAAATGAGTATTGATATGTTGTAATCAAATTTAGCTTATTGGTTTTACCTTATGTTTTCACAAATTTACACACATTTGGTATCATATTTTAGTTCCTTTGATGATAAAGATCACTGCAAAATGACGAAATTAACCTTTATATGTGGTAAAAGCACTTTACTTGCTAAATACATGGTGATGAATTGCAGTTCGGTTGGCTACGTTAACAAGGCCTTGTCAACGTGGCCTTGTTGATTTGGCCTCATCGATGCATCATATCATGCGTTGACGAGGCCTTATTGACGTAGTGTTGGTTTTCAGCTATAAATATGTGCCTACCCATTGCATTTATGGCAATTAGAGATTGTAGTTGTAGTGGAGCTCTTGTAGTTTTTCCATTTGAAAGTTAGAATTTTCCTCTTGAGTGCCTGTAGCAGGAGTCATTGAGTGTACAAATCTTTCTTTATGGATAGTGATGAGTCATGGTCTATCAAGTCCTGTTATCGGACCCCTGATATCAGGTACAAGATACTAGGTCTGACAGGTCATGATATTAGATCCCCGATATCGGACCCCCGTTATCGGGTACGCGATATCAGATCCAAACATGCGATATCAGATACCTGATATCGCATCCTATTTCATTGCCTATAAATAAGAAGCGGTGCACTTGGTTTTGACATTAGTTCTTAGTCCCTTACCCAAACTCTTGCAGTTTTTCCTTCTTAGAGTTAGAAATTAGTTTAGAGTAGGATCTTTTTATCATTTTTTCTTCTCAACTCTCTCTCCTAGTGCATGCCCGCAGTGTGGTGATTGTAATTGTATAGCATCATTTATTCGAGTGTGATGTACTTGGACATGCACATGATCGAAAAAAAAGATCAAGATTACTTCATCATTGCAACATTCACTTAGTTTAATTATTTAATTATTATTGTTATTTATTACTTTCGTAGTTAATATCTNGAAAAACTACAAGAGCTCCACTACAACTACAATCTCTAATTGCCATAAATGCAATGGGTAGGCACATATTTATAGCTGAAAACCAACACTACGTCAATAAGGCCTCGTCAACGCATGATATGATGCATCGATGAGGCCAAATCAACAAGGCCACNGATGCTCATCGCACTTAGGCTAGCTTAGATTCTCTCTCCCTATCTCCTATTAGTTTAGATTCTCTCTTCCTTTTCCTCTTAGTTTAATTAAAGATATTTTCCATTGCCTCTAGGAGTAGCATTAATTTAGGAACACATCGTACACCTCACTTTGGACTAAACCATACGTGACAAAGCAAATACTAGTCTAGGTGGGAAGACAACAAACTACGATCAACGAGTAACTATCTAGATACCACAACTAGCCCATCTGTGGAGTTCAACTGGATCATGTGTGAAACGCTACCTTGCCGCTCATTAGATAGGTTGACTTCACAGTTAAGAAAAAACCATTTCTCTCCCTAATTACTTCACCCCTTGCATCATTTTCAAGTTAACAACTTTGGCATCAAAATTTGAATTTTGAGGAAAGATTATTATCAATGGGTTACATGATATATTCACCAGTATTGCATGAAAGATTTTGAAAAGTCTATTCTATATTTTCTTATTAAAACTTATTGTTTTTATACCATGTAAAACGTTTCAATCTTTTGTAAACTGATCAATGATGTGGAACGATTTCCTTGTTAGAACCACCTACAAGATTGATAATTATGCATCTTTCTATTTTATTGAACTCTACAAAATTGTTTGCACCACCTACATTATTGAACTTTAATGGAAATAAGTATTATAGAATCACCGTAATTTGTTTAACAAACAAACTTCCTTAAAAAGACTTAAATTTCATAGTCAATAGTTCTTTGTATTTAGCCTAAATACATCTTTGTGACCTATAAGAACTAATAATTTGTTCACATTTCTTAGGTGGTTACACAACTATGCAACTTACTAGTCGATTAAATGGGGGTGAGTGCCACTAATCCCACACTTGATGATAGAATTGGTTTGCCATACATAGAAGGTTGCCACTCTTAAAACATGGTATATTTGATTAGACGTGATACCAATGAATGCTAATACACCAATAAAAGTTTAAATGCTTGAATATTAGAAACATCCCCTTGCAATTAGCCTATTAGATGCAAGTGGTGAGACAAATATGCACAATATTATAATCGCCTTGGAAGATTAATTATGATGCACAATTAGCAAGGTACTAATGGGATCTCATTACTTGAGAGTTGAAATAGTTAGATGGTACAAAATTCCTTGTGAAGAACGAATATGCTAATTGTACAATAGAAATAGCATTGAAGATGAATACAACATTTTCTTGCATATTACACATAGATGGAATATTACATGCAAATTTGATTGATTTGTTCTAAATGTTATTAAAAATACTTGGTAATTTTTTTATTGATGTTGTCGTAACATATATATTTTTACTATCCAATAAATTTATAAGGTCTATGAACATAAACAAATTTCAATTTCAATTTTACAATGACTTCTAAAGTCATGCTAATCAATGACTTTCTTCTCCCACAAGTTAGGTAACGTGGAGTCAGTCTCTTCAAACCTGACATTAAGAAAATGATGTAACTTTGAAAAGTTGGGATTTCGTTAATGATTTCATTCACGAAATATGTCACCAATGAATGTTATCCAAGTGAAACAAAGGGCACAACACGCAAAGACACTATTTGGCAAGCCAGTCAAAGCCAGTCAAACTTAACCTGCATTTGGTAAGGCGGTCAAATTTTAACTCTGAAAGTCCACATCAGCAACTTGCTTCACAAGGGGCGTACAAAGGACACTGCAACAGGTTTCTCCGGATCAGTCCTGATGAAGTAAAACAAACAAATAAACAAGTTTGTAACTAATCTAAACCGTTCGGGATGAAGTGAAGTTTGTTTAATATGGTATTAATAAAACATTGTTAACTTTGTAATAGAAAGAGTGTTTTACCATCAAATTTAGCTTATTGGTTTTACTTCATGTTTTCCCAAATTTACACAAATTTTGTATAGATTTAGTTCCTTTGATGATGAAGATCACTGCAAAACAACGAAATTAACCATTATGTGTGAAAATTGTAGAACTATCTGGTACTTCAAAAAAAGTGAGCCTCTGTTAACTCAGCTTGATGAACTCCATTTACGATGCAAAAATCCCAAATGTTCCACGACAAAATTTTTGCACATTTCTCAGAATAAAGAAAACCTGCAGATTTACAAACCACTTCACCATACTAAGACCATCTCCAGGTTAAGCATCAAGCTTTGTTTTGGAGTAAACAAAAGCAATCCACTGGTAATCGACAGAGAGCTAATAACGCTAATAACACACATATGTGTTATGGCAAAACTGGTGTTGTGAGTAATGCAGAACATATAAAACAGGATGAAAATAAAATAGTCAGAGAACCCAATGGTTAAATTAGCAATGAATATGCAAGGTAACAGGACAGTGAATCCCCTGCTAATAACTTACTGGGGCAAGAATGGAGATACATTGCTAATAATTCTGATTTTGTTTCATGAATGTGTGATATCGAATTGGGATCCGTATTTGATTTTGAGAATTCAAATGTGTTTATGATATTGTTTTACATCAAATTAAAATTAAATTTTTATTGTATCTACCAATCTTTTGAATATATTGCAAAGTAAAATGCAATGCCATGAGTATTAAAAACATCATTAAAAAAATATCAAATATAAATTTGTAACAAATCAACCAAATCCATAAGGATAATGACATTCAATTTCAGGATATGTGTTGATTTGAATATTTAGCCTCAGCTGTAATAATTTTTTAAGATGTTTCATTTAAGTATTCAGCGTAACCCCTGCATTAAAAGGTTGGCCATTCAAGTTTTCCAGTCATGGGACAAAATGGCCGGAAAATATCATGTTATCAATTTAGTTCCGCAAGGTAAAGTTCACGGAATAAAATGGATGGAAATTATCATATTATAAATTTAATCAACTTGGAGAAAATGATTGCCATGTTATGATTTAGTCAAGTTCCGCAACATAAACATCGCGGAAGAAAATGGCTCGAAATTTGTCATTTTATCAATTTAGTCAAGTTTCCTAAACGTAAAGATCACGGGAGATCACGGGAGAAAATGGGTGGAAATTGTCATGTTCTCAATTTTGTTCTGTTCCGTGGAAATATGAAACCGCAACATGAGAAGTCTAAAAAAATTAATTTATATTGTCAAAATTGTCTGCTGCCTAGTGTGGAATTCAGCAGAATCTTTGCTCCTTATCATGAGTCAGTCAAACAAAAATACAGGAAAGATGTCAAGTGCATTTATGGGTAGATGGAAATTATGAATGACGACAAAAATTCCGTGTATATTCAAACACCGTGTGGAATCTGTGCTCTCCTCTGAATTTTCCAATCGTCTTGTTGACATACCAAGGCCCAATCTCACAATTCTCCTTCGTTTCAGTGTATAATATATTTCAATCCATTCCCTTCCTTGTACATGTTCATGTTCAGGCAAGTGAGTAAGAGAGAGAGAGTAATCATGGCTACTCGTGATCATGCAGCCATTCTTTGGGCAGCTGCACAGATGATGCTCATGCTCATGTTCTTCTCTGTGTTTGTGTTTGCCCAATATTCTGCAGTGCACAGCAATGCTGCTGCTCATTGCATAGCAAGTGAGAGAATTATTCTTCTGCAATTCAAAGCAACACTGAATGATACAGGGAAAGCACTGTCATCATGGAATAAGGAGTCCAATCCAAACTGCTGCACATGGGAAGGAGTGTCATGCGACAAGGATAACAATCATGTTGTGGCCCTCTCTCTAGGCTGGTTTTGGCTTGAGAGAAACAAAAGTGTTGCACCTTCAGAGGTCTTAGCAACAATTTCCAAGCTGCACATGCTCCAATCACTGGATCTCAGTGCGAATTTTCATGAAGACAGTTCTTCTGCCATCTCAGTTCCTCCAGAGGTGGGTGCCCTTCGCAATCTGCTATTTTTGAATTTGTCATGGATTGGGCTTTCCTCAAAGATTATTCCCATGCACATAGGGAATCTTTCCTCTCTCAAGACGCTTGATCTTTCTTATGCTGCTTCTTCTGATGGTAACCAAATCATATTGCCCCCAGAGGCTTTGTTATCCTTGTCAAACCTGGAAGACCTGCGATTGGATAGCATATCACTGCAGAACAATTGGCTCAAATCCATATGCAAACTCCACAACATTAAAACCCTCAGCATGAATCGCATTTATCTCAATGAAGGTTTGCCCGCTTGCCTCGTGAATCTTACTTGTCTCACGTTTCTTTCTTTGGATGACAGTGAATTTACTAGTATTGGTCCTCTTTTTAATATTTTTGCAAATCTCACCTCCCTGGTTTACCTGTCGGCCAAATGTACCGAATGTCCATATGATTTATATCGTACCCATACCCGTACCCCTGCCAGCGTGAACTT
This sequence comes from Gnetum montanum, assembly GCA_015680685.1. Taxonomy (NCBI): domain Eukaryota; kingdom Viridiplantae; phylum Streptophyta; class Gnetopsida; order Gnetales; family Gnetaceae; genus Gnetum; species Gnetum montanum. Next base: position 2,612,041 of record MNCI01037150.1, on the reverse strand, counting down.
CCCTCCTTCGCTTTTATACTTGGCTCTTAGTGGCAATAATTTCAGTGGTAATCCTCTGAGATCACTATGCTCTCATACATCTTTGAAATACCTGGATTTGTCCTCTAATGCATTTGAAGGTACCATTCCCCCTTGTATAGGAAATCTCACCAGACTTAATACCCTGCTTCTCCATGATAATCAATTTCAGGGATCCATTCCATCCTCCATTCCCCTGCTTACAAGCTTAAAAAACGTGGATTTATCTTCAAATCTTCTGACCGGAACATTTTCCCTTTCACTAGTTAAAAATTGTACAGCTCTAACAGCATTAAGTCTTTCGCATAATTCGCTGACAGTCATACCCAATCAAACTTGGTCATCCTTGATGCAATTAAAATTCCTGGGTTTGAACTCCTGCAACATGAAGGGGGGATTTCCTTCTTTTGTTAGACATCATCCTTTTTTAGAATCTCTTGCATTATCAGACAACCATCTTGTTGGCAGTATCCCATCTTGGATATGGAAATTCCAAAATCTACGAGAATTAGATTTATCTTTTAACAACTTCACCGGAACCGTGCCTTCAGATATTAGAAATCTAAGCAGCCTGGAAATTCTCAACTTACAAAAAAACAAGTTGTATGGTTTACCGCCGTCATTTTTTGCTTATCGGATATGGGAAATCCGTCTATCCCATAACTTATTCAATGGGTCTCTTTCATCCTTTAAGTTTCTTGATGGTGCATCCTCCGGTCCAATCATATCTCTGGCATATAATAATATCAGTGGAATGGTACCATGGGTTGAGATAATGAAGGTGAATCCAATGGAGCTGGATTTGAGCCAAAATAATTTGCACGGACAGCTAACTCCTCTAGAAAACTGGTCCAATGATTGCATTCTTCGGGTTCTTAACCTTGACGGTAACCATTTCAGTGGTGCAATTCCAAATCTTTCAAAGTGTTCAAGCTTATGGATAATGGATATAGGAAAGAACAATATGCATGGATCTGTTCCTAAGTGGATTGGAAAGCTAAAGGAACTGAAGATACTAATTTTGAGGTCAAACAATTTTCATGGAAAAATACCTCAAGAATTGCTTATGCTCGAAGATCTTCAGATATTGGATGTATCATCCAATAAGCTTTCAGGCATTCTCCCAGCAGGCTTTGGAAGCTTAACAACTATGACCTTTCAAGGAAATTCTAACATTTGGAATGCTGTAGGAATCTCTTATTTTGAAGATGGTCCTTATTACCAGATTAATGCAACATCAGAGCTAGAGATAGACAATAAAGGAAGATATTATGACTACAGTGAAAATGTTGTATCTTTAATGAGATGCATAGATGTTTCCAACAATCGATTCACTGGTGAAATTCCAGATGAAATAGGATTGCTCAAAGGATTGATAATCTTGAATATGTCTTATAACCACTTGAGCGGGAAGATTCCAAAGTCTTTGGCCAATATATCAGAGCTAGATTCTCTGGATCATTCAAACAATTATCTTAGTGGAGAAATTCCACCAGAATTGGCAAGTCTGTCCATGCTGGGTGATCTAAATCTCTCTTGCAACAATCTCACTGGAAAAATCCCAAATCAAGGCCACCTCACAACATTTTCAGCTTCTTCTTTCACCGGTAACCCAGGTTTGTGTGGATTTCAAATTGATAAAGAATGCCCTCGCAAAAACAAATCTACTGGTGTTGATTTGAAAACAATGCGTTCTAAAAATGATTTGCATTACCTATTATTCTGGCTGGCATGTGGATTGAGTTTTGGGCTTGGATTTGCAGCTGTGATCATTGTCATGTCATTCACTACATTTGGAAAAAAGTGTTTTGCAATATTTGATAGCATTATCTACTCCATGCACTTCTACATTCTCTTCATGTTAGCGAGGATCCAAGCTCTGTTCTAGTTCAATATTTTCCTTTTCTTCTGAAAATTAGATATATGTATTGTACAACAGTTGCTGAAAATATATGTATGAAGATTAAGACCATGTTGTCTAGATTTCTTAATAAGAAGTCCTGTTTTCCCTTTGAAGATCAGATATTTTTGTGCCAACAGTATGTAGTAAGAAGGTATATACAATATTATGAAATGCTTTTAAATTTTGATTTTGACATGTTACTTTAAGACCTGGAATGTTGGTCTCTCAGATTTATTTTAATTTCAAGACATACTGTATACATATTCTGTGGAATTTGTGCACTGCCTTGTAAATAAAAGCCTAGTAATTTTAATTTCATGAATGATATTTAAACATACTAAAGAAGGATGGGTAGCTCCAACTTCAAATGACTATAAAACCATGCCAAATCTCAATTAAGATAAGGGTTAAAATGATTATAATAATATTTAAATATAATATCTTATATTGTTGTGCTTTGTTGTCCATTTTAACTCATGAAATTAGAAGTCGTGTTTTTAACTCATGCAATATGGAAGGGACATTTCTTTAATTTGTTGCCTACCTTGGTTTTTGAAATATTTTGGAATTATTAGATAACATTCTTGTTAGAGTTGGCATCTAAAGAGTTTATGGGTTCATTCCGTTCAGCATGATAAGTTCAAAAAGCCATGAATGATTTTGATCGGGAACAAATTGTATGGTTTGCTTCAAGTTTTCTTCCTCCTTATACAAGTTATCTCATCTTATCTAACATTTCATTCAATAGGTTATCTCATTTTATCTGAGTTCAAGGCTTTAAGCCTAGATGCAACTACTTCAAGAATTGAAAGTGGTTAACTTTTCATTCATCCGACAATCCGCTGTGAGTGTTGATGACCTTTTCTGTTCTGTTTTTTGCCAATATTCATAGATTTTTCGTTTCCAAGTGATGAGACCTGAATTGCTCATAGTGCTGGCGGCCGCGTTAAGGCACCCACGTTAAGGCACCCACGATAAGGCACCCACGTTGTATCATGGGTCACGTTGTATCATGGGCCGCGATAATCTGTATGCGATGTATCATGGGCCACGATATCGCGTGTCAGCCGTAATTTCTATAAATAAGAGGCGGCTCTCCCTCATTTCCATCCCAGTTTTAGTGTAGCAAAGCTTTGGCAGTTTGATCCCTCCAGAGTTAGAATTTTCCCGTGTCTGCCCGCAGTGTGGTGAATGTGATTGTACGGTGTCTTTATTCGAGTGTGCCGTACTTGGACACGCACATGACCGACAATAAAGATCGAGATTACTTCATCATTGCAGCATTCACTTAGTTTATTTATTGTTATTTATTTCATGCTATTTATTGCTTTCATAGCGCGGTGTGAGTACAACTTAGCTATGAGCATCTACGGGTGTGTACGGCTAGTTAAGGAATCGGTTACTCATCGCAAGTAGTTTCTCACCCTTAAACTCCTAGAAGNGTACCTCGGAGCTACGCTTGGTAGTCCCAGTGGTAATCGTGCACGAAGTCCAAGATGTGTACGGTTGATCAAGGAATCGGTTGCTCGTCGCACTTAGGCTAGATTAGACTTTCTTACCCTTTTCCTCTTAGCTTAGAATTAGTTAATATTATTTTCCACTGCCTTCAGGAGTAGCATTAGAATTAGAACACATCATACACCTCATCTAGACTAAACCATATGTGACATATGCAAAACTAGTCTAGATGGGAAGACAGCGAACTGGGACCTAAGGCAAACTATCTAGATGCCACAACTAGTCCATCTGCGAAGTTCGACCGGATCGCGTGTGCGACGCTCGTTTCGTATGGTTGAGTGTAGGGGTACCTCACCACTCATCACCAAGTATATCTATGTCACATTGTAATTTCAGTGGATACAAAAATTTGCTACATGAATACCTTGTACGTTATAACAGGACATATATCTTGTCTAGCAATTTCAACCTTATAACCTATTCTAGTACAGTTAGTACACTGCACTGGGTGATGAAAATCAAATCTATGTTCTTATGATATTAAAGTTTAAAAGTATTTCTTCTAATGATGTTGTTGGTACCAACACACCCATTCTTGGCATGGGGCCTTTGTTTATTTAAAAAAAAAAGAAAGAAGAATAAAAAAATTAAAAAAATTAAAAAATAAAAAAGATGGGTTACCCTAACCATAAAATTGGCTATAAAAAGCCATCAAGGTGATGGAGTTGGAGGGGAGGAGAGCAGGAGAAGTTAGGCCAGGAAGCCCTAGGCCAGTGAGGCCAGGGCCGTGAAGCCATGGACTGAACCTCCTCTTTCTCTTGGTGGTTGGCAGTGTGTGCGGCAACAACGGTTGGCAGTTTGCAGGGCATTGGTGATATTTGATCGCAACTACACATGATTCTTGCAGCAACACAACCATGCATCTTGTCGGTGTCTCTTCTCTCTATCTTTTTTTATTTCAGCAAATGGCATGTGGTGGACGGTGGATTTGTGCATGATGTTTATGCAGTTGGCGGTTCGCAGGGCATTGGTGATGTTTGATCGCAACTACACATAATTCTTGCGGTAACACAACCATGCATCCTGTCGGTGGATTTTCTCTCTATCTTCTTTTATTTCAGCAAATGGCATGTGGTGGACGGTGGATTTGTGCATGATGTTTATGTAGTTGGCGGTCCGTAAGGCATTGGTGATGTTTGATCGCAACTACACATGATTCTTGCGGCAACACAACCATGCATCCTGTTAGTGGATCTCCTCTCTATCTTCTTTTATTTTCAGCAAATGGCATGTGGTGGACAGTGGATTCGTGCATGATGTTTTGATCGCAACTACACATGATTCTTGTGGCAACACAACCATGCATCCTGTCGGTGGTTCCTATTTCTCTCTCTTTTAGTTTTTTTCATGTTTTATTTCTCTCTATGTTTTCTATCTCTCTATCACTTGGTGACATGGCTCTTTCCAGCTGAGACTATTCTTGGGTTTCCGTACCCATACAGGAGGTGCCCTAGGCTATAGTCTCCTCAAACGAGTTTTTCTGGTGTTGACATGACCAAAATTTATGCATCAACAGATGTTTTAAGCATTCTCTTTGGAATTTTTTATTCGATTTATTATGCTTCTCAGCTTTCAATTCAGGGTTACAAAAGAGGAGTTTTGCACCTTTTAAATCAAGAACCTGATTAGTATTTAATAATCACTGTAAATTGCATTACAAAATTATTGTAAACATTCATAAGTTTTAAAGATCTTTTATACAAATAAATAGCTTTACTTTACTGTTCATAGATAGATATATGAAACTTCCCTAGCTTTCAACCAACATTGTCCTGTTTTTATTTGTTGAAAACAGAACAAGGCAAAATGTTTGCGATTAATATATTAGTGTTAGAAACAAAAGATGGTATTTGATTCTAACATCAAATTTTTTGATGAAATTGTTAAAATGTCAAAGCATAAAGAAGTAGATGAGCCATTTTTCTTGTCTACTTGGAATGTCATACATCTACTTGGAATGTATATCAAATGTAACGTAAGCTTATTTTGGATAAGTTGTCTCCATCATCTTCCTTGCAAGATCTTCTAAAACGACTGTGCCTAGCTACTTTAATCTAGTGAATGCTTTTTTCATTATAAGAGTATATGGAATTTTTATGGGAACATTTCTTAGATGAAGGGATGATTAAAGAAATTCATTTAAATTCTTAATTATCTTGATTTTTTTTCTGGAACAATATTTCTCCACTTAAGCAATCCCTGATTTCAACGAATAAAAAAACTGTTAAAATATCCATTGAAGGCTCAACATATAAACATGGACATCCTTTGCTCAACATGGACATCCTTTGGCTCATTTGCATAGAGCCGTGTTGATATTTTCTTTTCAGTTAACCTACACGTTTGAAATTTTGAGGTTTTTATAGATTATTTTTTAATAAATAAAAAGAAAATAGATTAATAAAATAAGATTTAAAATACAATGAAATTAATTTTGGATCTTAACGATCAATCATCCATGGAAAGAGTTAATTTAGCATCATCTACTATGAATGTAGTCTTCGTAAGCATAACTTGATGATAGCTGATTTACAGTGGACACCTTAGAGTTCAGGGAACCTATATTTTGGACATTGAAACTATAGAAAATGCAGATGCAGCATTTCATTCAATTGTGAGTTTTCTTATCTTTTCTTTTTATGAGTTTTCTTCATCTTTTCTTCTTTTTTTTTTCCCTTACCATTTGTCTTACCCTTCTAGATATGAAACCTGACCTCACCAGTGCCACATTTTTACGACACAGGCTTGGTTACGGAGCTTCAGATGTAGCATTCAGTTTGCCCCACTATGTCATGATAACTGCTTTTTGAAAGGCCCAGGATAAACATTCAATCATGAATCTTATTACTTTAAAAATCCACTAGAAGGGATTGGACCATTTTGTCCTCTTGTTCCATTCTCAGTTTTCAAGAAAGCCTCTTCCTTCAATCCCCATGTTTGATTGATGCAAATTGACACATGTAAGAAAAGGAAGGGAAAAAGAAATCATTTGGACCATTGCATAGACCTTGAATGAGAGTCATGCTAGTGATGTAAATTAGAGTCTTAGAAATCTTTTTCAATAAAAACAATTATTAATGCACAACTAACTTGATAATTGATATAATTTGTCAAGGAAGGGAAGAAAAGCATAATTGGTAAGGACCCTTTTATACAGCCCTCCCCTATATAATTTGTCAAGGAAGGGAAGAAAAGCATAATTCGTGGAATTATTTTTCATTGGGTATTGCATCTTACTGGTTAAGAATGTGGAAAGTTCTATGTTAATTATTTCCATACTAAAACAAAATTAAAACACGGCAAAGGAAAAACTCAAGTACAAATCTCTTAGCTTCGAGGTGCAGTAGAACGCTGGCTGAATTGTGTTAAGACGGGGAGACTCTTTGAGAGGTGCATGGTTTGCTTTGCTTTGCTGTTGGTTCTTCTGGAAACGGTGTGGAAATTCTGTGAATCACTGTATTCATGGAAATCACTAATTAATTAATTATGGAAACTCTGTGAAGCTATGGCTCCTGAGTACTTACTACTCAAACTACAATCACATGGAAAAATTTTGGCAACAAATTCTATATATATTTCCTTGCTCCAACACACACCTCTTGAAGCAAGCAACCAAAGCAATCAATATTCCAATTCCATACAGAAATCTCATGTCATTCACTGCTTTTGGAAAAAAGTGTTCCACACCGACTTCGTCATTCTTCTCATGCTAGCCAGGATCCAGACCCCGGTCTAATTGAATATGTTCTTTTTCTTTTTCTTTTTTTCAAGGTCACATGCATATTGCGTGCAAGTGCAACAGCTGCTACACAATGTCGACCAGGTAATGAAATTTGATTTTTTAGTTGGTGAGATATTTTACCTTACATACCAATATGGTAAATTTTTTTGAAATTCATTGTGCTTGTTTGAAATTTTGTATTTTCATCCTAACCTCATTTCAACAAAATGAAATTAAATAATAAATAAAATAAAATTAATATAATCAATTAAAAAATATTTATTATTAGTTATGTATCATAAGTTTGTGTTTTATTTTTTAGTAAATTCCAAAATTATTTTTTTCATTTTCTATCATAAAATTTAAAAACTATTAAAAATGATTCGATGAAACTGCTAATAACAAAGCTGTAACTTTCCATCAAAATTAGTTTTCTTATATGGCTACACTTCCATTGATTATGGAATAATATTGAAACTAATTCCTGTGTTCAAATGCATTTCTATATACTTCGTGTAAAGGAATCTTGAATGAAAATCTGGAATTGCATAAACATGTGCGATTATGGTGTTGCAGTCGATTTACACGTCGTGTGGAACCGTCGGTGAAATCCTGGAGCCAATGGAGAAGGTACAGGAAGTGGGTTTGGCATTGGATTTTCCTCTCTTCCTATTCTCATGTCTCAACCAATAAATGAGACGTTGTTTAAGACTTGCGATTGCGAATATCTAACCTTTTAAAAGAAATTACCGGTCTCTCTTTACCTCTCCGAAAATGAAAGGCGAATCCATGTTAACATATTTTTGCAGGCCAGTGAAGACCGAGAAGAAAAGACTTTGAACGTTTACTTCATACATATTTTTAGTAGAGTTGCTTATTTCTTGGTACTCCTTGGAAACTGGGAACTTTTATTATGAAAGGTATTGATACAGGAAGCGTATGAAATTAACAGTATGAACGGTCATTTAAGTTGAGATTAGAATATGTAATGTCACTCACAATCACCTTAAATTCTGTGATAACGACTGCAAAGACTTTCATAAACGGCTGTACCCTACCTAGACCTGATAGTTCTGGTCATCCACGGCAACATGGTTGCAGTGCATCCAAGTCTTGGAAAAGTTCTCTCTATTCTGGACTGCTAGTCGTCCACGGCACTCATTTGGAAAACTTTTCGTCCATATCACCCTCAACATCAATCTTAATCTCAAGCTTCTCATGAAGCAGTCCAAACATTGACCGATCTTCTTGCCGTTATTACCCTTCTTTGCATCCAATTCAAATACCTTGCAAGATACGCTGGAATTTCATGGGTATTATTGAACCCCTTCATTTACGTAAAAAAGACCGAATCCTATTGCAAAGTAACGACGACCACAATGTTTGACCTTAACACTTGCATCTTTTGTCAAAGAAAGTAACGACCACCACTCCCTTAGACCCCGGCTTTTTATTTAAATCTTTGTTATAGATAAAGCAACAACCTCTTTTACTCTTTACCTTTTGGATATTTTGAGTTTGGAATTTTTGTATAAGTTTTTTATACTTACTAAAGTAACAACCTCTTTTACCTTCAATAGGGGTCCTGTTGATTTTTGACCAATGGGATTTATCATAAAAATCATAGTGCAATTTGGTTCTAACCTTTGAAAATGATGTTGAGTGGATTGCCAAGAACACTCATGTATTGTTGCATTTAGGAAATATAAAAGATATTATGATACATATAATACAAACAAAAACCCATGTTGCCATGGTGAAAGATAGAGAAAATATTTAGAATTTTATGTTTTATAATTCTTATGGATTTTAGAATTATAAAGAACAAAACAATAACAATGTGATCCCTCTTGGGAATAGGTGCAATGCTTGTGTTGTAATTTGTCTTGGGAACAAGTGCCATACCTGGTGTAGGGACATCTCTTCTGATCCCTTTGTATTACCCTACATGTATGTTTTGCAAGTTTCAGGCCTGGAGGTGACAGGAGACATCTTGAAGTCAAAGAAGACATCTCGGCTAAATGTGAGACTTCTCAAAGAGATGTCTTGGGCCTAGAGGAGATTTATTTTAAAAATAGTATATGCCTTTCCCAAGAACTAGATCAACACAAAGATGTCTTGGGAAGGTCAAACATGACCCGTAAAAAAGGGGAAACTTTTATAATGCATGAAAAAGCAAAAGGAGGCAAGAAAGGATGGAAAACAATAGAAGATCTTCAAGTGGACCTTGAGGAAGGTTTCCTAGGGGTTTTCTTGTCTAGTTTTCTATATAATTATGATGTGTGTTTCATGTTAGGTGTGGAAGGAACACCAAAAGGTGTGGGTAGAATATCTTAGGATGGTCCAGAAGGCCATCACCCAACAAAGAGCAAGAGAGAGAGAGAGAGCTCTTGATGAAGGAGAGCTTGTGCAAAAAGAGAGCTTGTGCAAAGAAATTAAGTGAGAGGCAAGGGAGAACACTTGAGAGAGGTTGAAGAAATCTCTTATAAGTGTCTTTTCTTGAGCTTGGGCTCCATTGTGAGCTAGTGAGGTTTGAGAGGGAACAAATGTGGCCTCTAAGATCCTTGGGAGAGTTGTGAGTTGAGCTTGGCTCTTATTTTCGATGTATTTTTTCTATATTTTGAGAAGTTATTTTAATAGAAGGGAGATCTTCTCCATTTGATTGTGTTGTTTTTGTTTTCTAAGTTAGATTTTCTTGGAAGTTGTGGAATGGATCCTATTGGGGTCTATTGAGGTAGCCACCCTTGTACTAGATTGGTATTAGAGTGAAGGTTTAGAAGAATCCACACATCAACAAAGGTTTTGGAGAAATCTACACATCAATGCTTAGTTTAAAGGTATGGCTCCAAAGAAGAAGAAAAATTAAGAGCTTTAAGAGTTCAAGGACTCCTTTAAGACTTTTGTGGTTGAAATGGAAGAAGTTCTTCCCAAAGTGAAGGTCCACAAGCACGAAGATTTTGGAGAAACTTCAAAAAGGAATATGGAGAAATTCAAGACTAACTTGGGAAATATTTTGAGGAGAATTGAGAGAATATCTTATAGTCATCAAGAAAGAAAGGAAGATGAAAGGTCTAATGAAGTAGAGATCAATGAGAAACAAAGTTCTTAAGTATCTCTTGTTAAGCAAGGGATTGCTTAGTACTCAAGGCTTTGAATAGAGGGAACCAAAAGCTTCACCAAAGAGACTAAGAGATCTTCAAAATCCAAGATGGTGTATTATGCTAATCAAGGAGAGTTCCTACCTCATAAGTCATGGGAGGTGAAGTACCCAAGCCAAAGGAGTGACAAAGATCAAGGGTAGCACTAGAATGTATGAGACTCATTCTTTTTGCAATTTTTCTATATTTTGTGGCCAAGAAAAGAAGATTATAGGCCAAGTTAAGGCTATCCCATGGGAGAGAGGTGAGTTTTCTAGCCAAGGTATGGGGAGGAATGATTGCTTTGATAATGTTTTTGAAGAATCTGACGTTGGAGGAGAGCTTACCTTTTGATTTAGTGCCTACAAAATGGGATGAAGAGCTTGTTGATGATTCCCTTGAAGAGGAGAAGTCATTGGAATTTGGAAGTCCTATTTGGGTTCTTGAATATTGAAGCATTGATGAGATTTGATAACCACTTGTTGAAGATAAAGTTGAACTAAAGATGGATGGAAGAAGCCATGAAGAGGTAGGAAAGTATGAGCTTTATCATGTTGGTGGTAGTAATGTCTCTTATGTTGAAGCTAGTGTAATGGATGCTAGTATTTCAATTTAGCTTGGTAGTGGTTTGTTCAATGGTAGTGATGAGCATCATGATTATTGTGGTGATTGTGATGAGATTAAGAGTAGTGTTATGACTTTTGATGCCATTGTTAGTGAGAGGAAGACTAATAATGGTAATTTTTTTGATGATGATGGCTATTGGGATAGTCATTGTGAACAAGTCATTATTGATGTTAATGAAGACATTGATAATGATATGATTTTCTAGAATTTGGAGATGCTTGATATTGATTATAACAATGATGAATTTGTAAAGTTTGTTGATGGCTATGATTGTATTGGATTTAAAATGGAAGAGCATCATGAAGGTAATCTACATGGTGGTGCTAATGATGGAGGGAAGCTAAGTGGTAGTCTTCTAATCAATAAGAAGAACTTGAAGAAGAGGAAAAAGAAGGGAAGAAAGGATGTTGGGTTAAAAAATCTTAATCCTTTTACTTTTTCTTATTATTTATTTGTTGCAGGTTTGAGTCACCATGGGGATGCAAGGGAAGCATTTCAAGGATACGCTCAGATGAAGGAAGCATGGTGGGGCATGAGGACAACCCTCCATGAACAAAGAAAGTTCAAAACCAAAACCTCCAATGATACTCATTCTCATGTTTGTAATGCATTAAGTCTTGATCATTGTGCTAATTATGATGGTTGTGAGTCATGGAGGCATGATACCTTTCAACTTATGAAAGGTCATGAAGCATGACATTTTTGAGGGTGAAAGAGTTAATGTAGGAACACCTCTTTCAATCCCCTTGTACTATCCTACATGTATGTTTTGTAGGTTTCAAGCTTGAAGAAGACATCTTGGAAGGTTAGGAGATGCCTTGGTTGAGACTTAAATATGACAAGAGATGTCTTGACCAAATGTAAGACTTCTCAAAGGAGATGTCTCAGGTAAGATGTCTCATATAAGACATCTTGGGTAAGATGTCTTGGGCCCAAAGACATCTTGGGAAGGTCAAAGATGACCCGCATGGATAGGGAAACTTATTGATCATTCCAATTTGGGAAACAATGGAAGATCTTCAAGTGGACCTTGGGGAAGGTTTCCTAGGTGATGAAACACGTTGTTCATCTGCTCTGACATTAGGGTCTTGATGCAACATTAGGTATTTGATGTCAAGGGGTATATGCTGGCTTATAAATATGGCACCTGGGCTCCTGATTTGGAATCAGGTTTTCATCATTTTTCAATTAAGGTAGCAAAGCTCTTGTAGTTTATTTTCTCTAAAGTTATAATATTTTCTAATTGGTCGCAAAAGAAGTCTAAGTGTGTATGGTTCTTTGTTCGAACACTGATATACCCAAGCACAGCAATGGGACAAGAATAAAACAAACTCTTTTGACAATCCTTGCAGCATTGAGAATAGATTAATATTTTTTTAATGCACTTTACTTCATGCTTTCTACTTAAATGCATTTGAATTAAGCAATTTATTTCTAGTTGTTAATGAACACAAGCATGACCACTTTGAGCATAGATATAATACTTGGTAACCCATCAACACTTAATGTTTGGTAGCCCAGCAGTGCTATATGTGTTCAACATGTGTCCAGGAAAGTGGGATGGTTACTTGTGTTAGGCTAGTTAGACTATAAATGAACTAGATCTTAAATTACTCTACCTTTCATCATTGTTGTAGGTGATCAAACTTATAAAATATAAAATAAGAAAAATCATGTACCTCAATTACACTTAAACCATACCGTTGAGTTTCACAAGGGTAGTTGGGAAGAGAATGAATGTTCTCAATGCTCATTTCAATTCCTAGAGAAAGCTAGTGCATTGGAGAACTATAGGTCCATAGAATTTGACCGGATCATGGGTAAACGCCTTAGTGATTCATATCATTGGGCATAGGGGTACCTCACTACGCATCATTGGTGCCATTGCTAGGGACCTTTTGGTTATTTTATGCACTATCTAGGACCTAGTGAAAAGTATTTAAATCGTTGGAATGAACCTTAAAGTCACATCACATCATAATATTACTACAACAATATTTAGAAGCACACTGTGATTTTTATTTTTCTAACTAAAAAGTGTCTTCTTCTCACAAGAGTGATTCTCCACCCATGTCTAATAAATCTTATCAGCTAGTGCCTCAATACTATCGAATAGTATATGCTCATCCTGATGAGTATGTACTAAACTTCACCTTCATCCTGCACCAGGATGAACAGCTATGGTGGCGTGACATGGAGGCCAACATTGTGTTGCCACCTGATCGAACCATTCCTACAATGCTCCTCCAAATGCTTATATGATATGGTCTTCAGGAACATCATGTTGAGTATGTTGTGCAAGATATTGATGCCAGGGATTATTACCCCATTGAGGCACAACATCTACAAGAACAAAAACTAGAACAATGCTATGAGTCTTCAAAGGGGAATAGATTTAATGATTTTTCATTCTTGTTATATCGACAAGCTAGTGGAGAACCCTTCTCTAGGGGTTTTCCATTTAGGGAAATTTCTCTCTTTGACTTCGGTGAAGGAGGTCAAAATGAGAACTTGTAGTCCACAATTCACAATCTTGGTTCTAGTAAAAATGGATCCAATGACAAAGAAGGATCTAGAGGGGCAAGTCAAGGTAGGGATGCAGACAAAAACAAGATCATGATTGTGGTCATGATCTCCAAAGAGGTGGTATTAAGCATAATGATGATGCTAGTCCTCGTTCCTCTTCCTCTTCATTGCTATCTTTTTCTTCTTCTAGCTTTGACCATGACTGCAGAAGGAAAGATTGTGATGGAGGTGACCAAAATGAATGAAATGATTGACGAGACCAAAATGATTGAAGGGACCATTAGGAAAGGCAAGATCAAGGATGCAGATGATCAAGAGAGGTACATTTCCATGAACAAATAGGTAGTAGAGGGCATCTTAGGCACCATGATGAGCCTTTGTGTGCTACCTAAACTATGTTTAATATCATAGAGGAAGTATGAATTCCAATAAGGCATGTGAAGGATAGTCAGATCAAAAGGTTAGATATGAATAATATTCCTTGATTTGAAAGGGGATATAACTTTGATCCACAAAATCATCTCCAAGCCTTTCAAGATGAATGTACCTTATAGAATATAGAAAATAAGTGGCAAAAACTTAAGTTGTTCCCAAGGACACTCATCAAAGAAGCAGATAACTGGTACCAGTCCCTAGAGCCAAAGTCTATCAGACAATGGAGTACCATGCTAGAATTTTTTAATGATAAATATCAAACATACTCTAGAGTGTCCAACTTGAGAAGGAAAATCCAAGGATGGAAACAAGAAATACATGAACCTTTGGATGCCACCATTGGTCAATATTATTCCTTGATGCACAAATGTCTCCGCCATGGTTATTCTCAACTAAATCAACTTCACCACATTGTAGATGGGCTTCAATCAAAAACAAGGATAACCCTTGGTGTTTATGCCTAGGGGAAACTGTTGGAATTAAGTGCCCATTAGATACAAAGATTAATCAAGTAGGTAGCCAAAGAGGAGGGTGAATTAAGAAAAAGAAAAAGTGCAAAGGAATATAATCATGATCCTTCCATTTGCTAGAGGGAGGTTCGATTCTATGATAGTGAGGATGAATTTGCATTTGATGAGGTGGTGAATAGCAAAAATTTGCAACTCTAAAAATTTTAATCTAAAATTTTGGCCAAGGTTGATTAGTTATGGGACTCCATGAATAGAAGATTTCAAGCTATCCTAAAAATTGCTTAAGAATCCAAAGAAAAAGATAGTGATCGTGAGCCTAGGAGGCACAAGGAAGTTGAACATGCCCATCACAAAGGTAAGGGCAAGATTACTATGATAGAAGAGGTTGCGAACAGTGAATCAGATGATGATGGTGAATGTGACATTTACTAGTATGTACATATTAAGGGGTGTTACCTTGTAGTGTCACATCTGTAGGAGTTTGGGCTGTATGCCTTAAATCCATGAGTAATACAAAGGCAAACATCAAGAAGATTACCTTATCCTCAAGGTAATTTCAGGCAGTTCCACCAACAATAGCAATATTATCCAAGTGGAGCTATTCCACAACCATATGAGTAGTATAAATAGTGGAAGCAACCATAATCATGGGCACTAACACAACCAAGGTAGAAATACCCTTATTAGTAGCCCGATCCATATGGTGACTATGTTCAATAATCCCTGTCTCTACATGACTCCTCTAGTCATGTTTCTACTTTCCAACCTCACTACCATCCTTTTGATTATTATCAAACTCATTCTGCACACAAAAGAAGGGATACCACCTCTTACCCTTATCCCCCTTTTGTCCCTACACATGTTCCTCCTTCACCCACATAGCTACCACTTGCTCCACCTATGCATGGTGAACTACTAGCTCAACTACAACAACATAATGCTACAAGGGCTATTAATCTACAATCGGTTCAACAATAAGATGGGTTGAGTACTTAATCAAAGAGAAGACCTTTCTTTCAACCTAGTAGTCCTCCTAAGCCCTTAATTACACTTGTGTTTGACCACCCTGCTCTTGCATCTTCCTCTATATCCAATACCTTTGAGTCCCCTTCAAACCAAAATCTACCTAGGATCCATACTGTCATGCTTACTCATATTGTATTTGATTGGATCCGTGCTAGAAACCTTCCCAAGAAATTAGCTAATCCTAGAAGTCCTCTAATTTATTTGTAGATTACTAGGAATGAACCATGTAAGGCTCTTCTTAATTTAGGTTTTAATATTAATTTAATTTTTCATGAGATGTACACAACATGGAACTTGCCTCCTCTCAATAAGATCAACATAAGATTAGAATTAGTAAAGCAGTCAATCACTATTCTATTGGGATTGGTAGAAGACATTGTGACCACTGTCTATGGTTGGTCTTATCTTGCTAATTTCCTAGTAATCAAAGTGGAGAACTACAAAGGGGATTTTTCAATCATCATGGGAAGGGCATGGTTGAGCATTGTTGATGCAAGAATGGGCATCAGAGATCTTTCCCTAGAAATATCCAAAGAATATGCATTTAAAAAGATTAAGAAGAAGAGAGTTCTATGCATCGTGTATAGCAATGCAGGGTGTATTTGTGTGTAGAAACTCTAGGCTATAAAGCAAGCATTTATCTCTACATGCAACCAGTGTGCACCAAAAGCAGAAATTCAAAGGTGTTTGTACGCAATAGCCACAAAACAAGAGGGTATGCAATGGCTGATCATTGATTTTGAAAGTAGCACACTTTGCATGGAACCAATTGAGAGCTTACATGTGCATATGTCATAGGCATGGATGAAATAGAGCAAGTTCATCACCAACTCTTTGATGATACAAATGATGATACTCACTAGGGAGAGTTGTAAATTCTTGAAAATTTCAAGCAAGAGCCCCTTGAACTAAAAATACTACTAGCAGGGATGAAATATGTGTTTTTGAAAAATGGAAAGCTAGTCATAATTAATGCAAATCTTACTCTAGAGTAGAAAAATATGTTGTTAAAGGTTGTTTGGTTATATCCTAAACTCACGAGGATTGATCCTAGGATATGCCAACATCGCATCTACATTGATCCAACCATGAAGCCAAAAAGACAACCATATAGGCAACTAAACCCCCAAACTGAAATAGATCATTAAGGAAGAAATCGAGCAACTCCTCAAGGTGGGGTTCATTTAGCCCATTCTAGATAGCGAGTGGGTTAGTCCACTCGTGATTGTGCCAAAGAAAGGAGGCAACTGGTAGGTCTACATCGAGTTTAGACTGCTGAATATGGCAACATTTGAGGACCATTTTCCATTGCCATTTGTTGATGGGGTGCTCAACATAATTTCTGGGCATTGCTACTACAATTTTTTAGATGGTTATAGTGGCTATAAAAAAATTCAAATTTCACTAGAGGACCAAGCCAAGACAACATTCACAAGTCCTTGGGGAACTTTTTCATATCACAAGATGCCATTTAGTCTATGCAATGCTCCTACGAAATTTTAGTACCTGGTTTTGAGCATTTTTAAATAGCAAATTGGTAGTGGTGTGGAAGTCCTCATGGATGACTTCTTCACTTATGAAGCTACCTTAGAGAAAGCCTTGGACTACCTTGAGCAAGTGCTAAAATGATGTGTTGAAACCAACTTGTGGCTCAATTGGTAAAAAAGTCACTTAACAATCAAGGAAGGCATCATATTGGGGCATAGAATATCATAAGCAGGAATTGAGGTACACATTAAGAAAATAAGGATCATCTAAGGAATAACTTGCTAATCATAAACTGTTAAAGATGTTCGGTTATTTTTTGGTCATACTAGCTACTACTGGTGATTCATAGAGAATTTCACTAAGATCACAAAGCCATTGGTAAAGCTTTTAAAGAAAGATGCACCTTTCATCTAGACCAAGAAATGTGAATGTGCATTCCAATAGTTAAAAAGGAAACTCATAGAAATACCAATCCTATGACAAATCCTTCCATATCATGATAGATGCATCTAACTATGCCTTGGGAGAAATTCTCATGTAGATGGATGATAAGAAATGTTCATATTACATCCACTATGTGAGTCAAAGCATTGTGGGAGCATAGTTAAATTACACCACCATGAAAAAGGACTTAATGGTAGTGGTGTATGCTCTAGAAAAGTTCAGGCACCATGTGCTTGGGTACAAAGTATTTGTGCACACAGACCATAGTGCCATTTGCTTCATGATGAACAAACCAACAGTGAGCTGCCATGTCAAATGGTGGCTAGTGATTTTGCAAGAATTTGATCTTACTATTGGCACATTTGGCCATTTCATGGAAAAGTAAGAATCATTTTAAATGTTATTGAAAGAATGGGAGAGTGTAAGTGTGCTATTTCATACCATTGGTATGAGATCTAGGGGAGACCATAATATTATTGATGGAAATAATGATGCACAACAAGGAATAAAGATTGCAAGAGATAATGTGGCAATAAAGAATGAATTAACAAGCAAGGAATTTTTCATTGTTAGAAATATGTTCAGGAATCGATCATTTGGGTACTAGCAAAGAATGAAAGAAGGAAACTGGAATTGAAAATTAAAAATTTAAAATCCTTGTTAACCATTGTTTAGTTCATGTTTGGCCCTTCCTTGTAAAAATACTCTGCCATGAAGCATCATTTTCCAAAATAGTCAACGCGGCAATAAAAGTGTTCTTCTCAATCTGCAAATATCGGGCACAACAAGATTATTATTAGAATTGTTCTTGAAATGGCTCCGAAATGGCTCTGAACAGCGTCGATGGTCTTGGTGGCAGCATAAACCACCCATCCAGCATTCAAGGCATTCATTTTTCCTTTTCTTCTTGCCGTAAACGCAGCCAATGGGTCTACTTCTTTGTCGCCGCCAACGCCGATGTTGTTCAGGACATGAACTTCAAAGTGGATGCTGGGAGGCTCTGGTCGGGGATAGTATGTACAGACACCCCTACGATTCTGTGGATTCAAACCTCGGAATGAAAAAAATCGCCCAGAAGATCCGGCCCGTTCACACTGAAACCCTCAAATCTGAACCTACGTTTTAACATTCTGATCCTTATTATTCCGTGCGCATTTGCAAAAATGATTGCCTTCATCCCACGTAAAGGTCTGGCTGTGATTGCACTGCAAAATCCATGGGCTGAAAACAAAGGCTGCAATGAAATTAGTTCCAATGACAAGCGTGTTTCTAGCTTGTCCCTGTAACTTCCAATAATTTGTGCAGGCGGTACATCATTCACTCCTCTTGGAACCTACCTTCCAAAACAGCAGCCATGTCCAATGCCGATGCATTCGGTATCACATACCAGTCCATTGAATATGGCAACAAAGACACAGAGGCATATCAAGACAAGTGTTAGGAGATATTTTGGGCCGATGCTGGTAAACCGGAGTTGCAGTTTATCAAATAAAATTTTAAAAATAATCACAAATTAACCAACATATATATACATATATATATAGATAGATATATACCCATAGTGTGAAGCCTTAGTTTAAAATTTTGCCTTTAATTATCCCAAGTCATAAATATTATTTTAAAACATTATTATATATAAGTTACTACCCATAAAAATATTTGCAATATTGATATTTAAAATATTTATTTGTAATATCACATTACATTTAATATAAATATTAATTACATTTAATATAAATATTAAAGTTAGCATAAAATTCTCCTAATTTTATGTATAACTTCCTAACTCCCTAACTACATAACTTCCTCCTAACTTGTTGGGCAAGTAATCTTCTAATTGGTTGGCCAAGTTACTTGGGAGAGAAGTTAGGTGAGATATTTTTGAATATGTAACTTCCCTACCTACCTTTGAACCCTATAAAAAGGCTTCAGGGGTCAAGGGGGAAGAGGAGGAGATAGGATCATCACATTAGGTCTCATACATCACACTTTTGAGAAGCCATTGGGATCACTTCGGCTCTCACTTGGAGACACTTTGAGTCTTGGGAGAAGAGCATTTTGTAAAGAAGAAAGTGTGAACGATTGCTTGTAAGATGGCTTGCTAAAGAAAAGATTTCAGCCTCTTTGTCATGGTCTTGTGAGTTATGTATTTTACTTTTTGTTTTGTTTAAATTGTTTAACTAGTCGTTTAGATAGTATCATCCTTGGCAAGTAATGTTGGGATTTTTAGATTGCTCTTACTGTTCTTGTTGCCCGATAGAAATTTCTATTAAAATTTTGCCATAGAAGCGCTTGTGTTTAAAAGCCTTAAGAGCATTTTAGTAGTAAATTTCATTATTGTGCAACGTGTGGGAACTGCTATTGGGATTGTTGTAAGAGAGCCTCTGTTTGTAGTCACGCCGTTGAACAATTCAGTAGTCGAGAGGGTTCAGAGAATCTTTGGTATTTTGATGGGACCAGAATAGCTTCTTTATCTCTTTAAAGTAAATTCCCATGGTATTTCAATCAGAAATTGTCAAGTCTTTTAAAGGTTCTGTTTGAATGCAATCGTTGACATCTATTATCTAGTCAAAATGGAGTCTCGTACGTGGTAGTTTACGCAGCAATTTTTGGTAGCATAGTAGGATTGTCTTGAAGATATTGCTTGTTTGAGCCTTGGAAGTTTGAACAATTCGTAGATATTGAATTTGGGATAGCTTTATTGCGAAGTGTTTACTCGTGTCATTTTACCTTGTTTAAATATTTGAGGTCTACACAAATCTGCTTTCTTTTCTTTTCTGCTTATTTCCATCGAATCTTGCTCTATTTCTAGTTTTCTTGTAGAACTATCTCTTTCTCTGGGGAAAATTAGGAGTAGATTGCAGAGTTGTGCTCAAATGTTTTTTTAAAATTTTATTTGTTACAAGTAGGTATTATAAGGACCGCGTAGATTAGGTAGTTGAACAAAATAGGAAATTTTCAACAACTCATAGTACTTGGCAAAGTTGGATGAATCTCTTTAAAGTAAGTCATTTGTCGTTTACACACAACGCAATCGTTACATTTCTCACAACCGCACGCCGCAACAACACACACACATACGCACATTAACTACTGAGTTTATTTGGAGGTATCTGGGCCTTGGTGTTGCCAAAGACCAGCAGGCATCTAAATTCTATTCAAGGACACTCATTGGCGGTCGCATCCCAAATGGTCACCAACAGTTCTTTTGGCGCTAGAAGGAGGGCTAAAAATTAAGCCTCTATGTTCATAAGCCTTATACTTTTAGCACATCAAAAAATAATTTTATGGATTAAGAATTAGATGCTATTTTCAGTTCATGACTGAGAAGATTCATAGTTTGGAAAGTTTAAAAGTTTCAAAGGATATTCTAGATTCTAAGACTGATTCTTCATCAGAAGAAGAACAAAAGAAAGTTTTTGAATTGGGAACAAGTAGTGGAGTGAAAATTAAAAGATCAAGAAGATCACCCATTATCTCTGGTTTGTAAATTCATAAGAGAAGATCTAGAAATTCTAAGAGTTCAACATTTCAAAGGAATAGAATGGCAAATCCTTGGCAAGGAGTTACACCATTAGGATTTCAAAATTACAATGATATTCCTAAGGTAGTTTACAAATATTT